>BQNB010011374.1:0-81622 GCA_026074375.1 Tanacetum coccineum | reverse complement strand
GGACCAATTATGTCAAATAATGAAAGGTTTCACCTAGGTATAATAATTGGTGTTGCGTTTTGACTTGGTCAAAATCAACACATCTAGTCAAACCTTTTCAACTTTCTCTCTCAAGCCTCTAGACTGCGTTTTGATTAAGCTGAGATTTATAGTGCGTTTCTTCGCTTAGGTAACATGCTCTCAATGTTGTTAATCACTATCTCACTCCTTAATCTTTAACATCATGATCTGAAAATAGTTAAAATGTGTGTTTTGTTTGTAGACCCTCGTGTGAATACCTCGACGAATCACGGGTTAGTGTTTTAATTACTGGGTTTACGATTACTTATATGCTAGATGCTTTGTTAATGCTTGAACTGATTCCCCACCACCTCCATTAGTGTATTTATGATTTTTGAATAGTAGTTGCCCTTTAAGGTTCTTGGTTGCGTTTTGAGTTTGCGTTCAAGGTGCGTATAGATAGTAGAATCTTGATTGCGATTTGATAATTATTTCTTGATTGTGTTTTGTGGTTATATGCATGTTGCGTTTTGACTGTAGGTTCTTGATTGCGATTTGATAATTAGGTTCATGTTGCGTTTTGATGGTAGGTTCATATTGCGTTTTGAGAATTAGTTCTTAGTTGTGTTTTCGTGGTTAAATTCATGTTGCGTTTTGATAAATATTTCTTGATTGCGTTTTGATATGAAAGTGGTTATGGTTGCGTTTTCAGATAGAATTCATGTTGCGTTTTGGACTATTACTCTAGATTGCGTTTTTGATTATATAATACAAAACAGGTTCAAAACGCAACTCGTTGCGTTTTGATTTGAAGAAATTTTTAATATTAAAATATTGAACCCCTTATTTCGAAATTTTCTAAAATAATTGCGTTTTGACTTGTTTTGAATATTATAATCATTGCGTGTTGATGGTTGCGTTTTGATGATGGCTGCGTTTTGAGTGTTGCGTTTTGACTTAGTTGCGTTTTGATTATGTTTGCGTTTTGATTATAACTGCGTTTTGACTCATTGCCTTTTGATTGTGACTGCATTTTGACTCATTGCGTTTTGAGTATGTATTATTCAAATATCATTGCGTTTTGGTCTTGAAGTTGTTGAAGATTGTTGTTTGATTAGAGTGTCTTATCCATTGCCTGTATCCTACATGGTTTGTTAATTGCCATTGAAACTTGTGGTTAATTCGGTGTATCTTGTCCTCTCTTTGATGAGTTAACGTCCGTTAACTCAAGGGTTGACCAATCTCACTGATTAACACTACAACATGATCTAAGAGACCTTTATCTTGGATCTTGTGCATACGTGCTTAACTTCCGAGCATCTGCTCTCATCTAACAATTCCTATCTGCATGGTCGCTTTTCTGTGATTGTAACTGTGCAGATACAATGACTGATGATGTACATGCACCCGCAATGGCACCACCCGTCCGCACAGATGAACAGATCTTACCACGCATTCGCTGGGTGCCAATTGGGAAAAGCAACTGCTATCTGAATGAAGAAAAATCTCAACCCAGCCCAATTTTCAAGATTGCTGTGGATATTCTCAAGCAAACAAATTTCTTCAGAGCTTTTACAGCATCATCTACAATACCGGCAATCTACATCCAACAATTCTGGGATACTATTTGTTTTGACAGTAAAGCTGGGAGTTATAAGTGTCAACTGGACGAGCAATGGTTTGATCTCTCTCAAGACACACTCAGAGACGCTCTTCAGATCACGCCAGTCGATAAAAACCGAGCTTTTTCTCCTCCTCCGACTCCTGATACGCTAATCAAGTTTGTCAATGAGTTGGGTTATCCAAGAGAAGTCATAAACTTGTCAAATGTCACAACTAACGACATGTTCCAACCATGGAGGGCACTCGCAACAATCATCAATCTGTGCCTTACGGGAAAGACATCAGGTTTTGAAAGACCAAGAGCCCCAGTGCTACAGATCCTCTGGGGTGTTGTTAATCGAGCTCACATTGATTATGCTGAAAGGATGTGGGAAGAATTTACTCAGTCTATCCACAATTTCACAGAAGACAAGAGGAATCTGGCACAACAAGCTCAAGGAAAGAAGAAAGCGACTATCATTCTGATCCCAAGTATCCGGTTCACTAAGTTGATAATATTTCACTTGCAACGGCTTCACAACTTCCACCCAAGACCTGAGTCCCCACTCCATCTGCCTACTGAGGAACCTGTACTAGGTAATCTCAAGTTCAGCGCTAAGGGGACCAAACGGGAAGTCTTCGGGATGACTATACCGAATGAACTCATCAATGATGTCATTCGAGGAGCTGATTATTATGAAGCTTATCTGAATAAAGTTGCAAAGCATCAACGATACCTTGCGGGTGAAGAAGTGAGTGATCCTGATTCTCCAGCACCCAAGCCAGCAAAGCCAGCAAGACAAACCAAACCAAAACCAACCAAGCAATCAAAGCCTACCGAACCCTAAGCGGGCGCGGGGGGAACGGGCCAAATGGCTGCATTCCAAGAAGGGGCCTAAACCAGCACCACCAAACCACCAGAAGAAGAAGCGCAAGCCGGTGTCAGAGGTCAGTACGGATGCCCACCACTTGCCAAATGAGCTAAGCCAAGGAAAGTGGTAAAGAAGAGAACTGCTAAGAGTTCTAAGCAGTTGGTGGATGAGTTTATTGATGAAGGGGTTCCGGCTGCTAAACCCAGACTTGAAGACACGAAGGAAGAGATTATGAAAAAGGTTTTGCAAGAGAGCTTAACAGATACATACCCAACTCAAAGGGGTCCTCTCCCTCATGTGGTATTCAGGGAAACTGACACTGGGAAATTTCAACCACTACCAGAGGTGCCAGGAAAGGGGAAAGAGAAAGTAGGTGAGGAACAAGCAGCCCAAGTTCTCCTAAACCTTCAGACTCCAAAGAAGAAGAGCCCGACTGAACAATACATATTTCAGAGACGTTCTCACGTTCCAACTGAAACAGCAGGTCGTGAAGACTCCACTTCCTTATATGCCCGACTTGGATTATATGGCAGAATAACGAAGTCATAATAAAGAAATCCTTCAGTGGTTAAATTGGGGCCTCAAGACAAGGCAGGCTGACCAGACCCCTGGTTACACTAGATGAAGGCAGGCTGGACCAAACCCTGATGATTTGCTAAACCCTACCGTTACCAACTCCCTAGTTCTCCACTGGACCAAAACCTTGGAACACAATCTATGTTTGAGATCATTGATCCCTCCAGTCAACCACAACCTGAGCCTATGGAATGAAGGGTTCCTAGCCGAAAGCATACCCTGATGTAACAGGAGATCTAAAGCTGACGGTTGATGAACAGGTGATACCAGAAGAACCTGTCAGCTCTACAGGGACGTTGTCTTCTCTACAACATCTCGCCAAAGACTTTAGATTTGGTGATCAATTCTTGAATGACAAACCGTCTGAGGCTGACAATGAGAAGACAACGGCAGACACCAAGGCTGAATCAATGGTGTCTGTCACTGTTCAGCAAGACACCTCTGTCATCCCTCCTATGACATCACCGGTGATCGGTCCCGTGCCTAGACCCGATTCTCCCAATGTTCATTGGCCATTGCCAACCACAACAGCAGCAACAACAACAACAACTCTTCCACTACCACCTCAACCACTACAAGGTCCGTCAGATCCCATCATCATCAAGCGTATGGGTGAACTTGAAGAGTTTATTGCAAATCTAGTGGAAGAAAATCAAGCTCTGGAAACACGTCTAGACAAGCAGGGGACCAGGATCAGTAAGTTGGAAACTATAGACCTAACCAAAATGATCAGAGAGCAGACGGTGGAGTTTATTAATTCACAAGATATTGATCGAAAGATTAATGAAACAGTTAAGGAGGTGGTTATCTCATCAGTCAAGCATGTAATGAGAGCTCCTCTTCGTGCTCGATTCAAGGATCTCCCTACGTCTGACATGAAGGAACTTCTGCTCCAATACATGTTGGAGGAGAACTATGACAAGGGACATGCTAACCACTGAGTAGCATATGAAGCACTGCAGGACTCCATCCGTCGTGATGAAATTGAGGACTTTGATGTAGATAAGGCTCAGGAGGAAACTAAGAAGAAAAGTAAGCAAGATTCTCCAAATACTCCGCCTGGGTCTCCACCTTCACCACCTCTTCCTCCTCCACCACCGTCAAGTGCATCAAGGGCTACTGGCACAACCGGAGCCTCCGATTCTGCTCAAGCTCCTCCTCCACCTCTTCCATCCTCATCCACTCATCAGGGAGATCAGTCAACAAGCACCGCAGCTCCAAGTTCCTCAAAGATAGCTGCTTCGGCTGAATACTCTGCTTGGACAATAACTGACACCCGGGTCAAGCCCTCAATCACAACGATTCCTGATGACCTTTATATGGATGATGAAACCACTGCAGATGAACAAGCATATTCTAGTGGTGATGAGGTAGGACGTGATCATATTCCTACAGTCAACTTGAGGCAGAGCTGGTGGAAACCTCTCACTGAAGACAGACCGCCCACTCCAGAACCTGCTTGGAATATTCCATCATCTGATCTGACTATGCCAACAAACAACTAGGCCTCTGCTCTAAAGTCGACATATGCACCTCCACAGGAGAACTCTCTACTTGCTCAGACCGGGGATATGGTGATGTTTATGGATTGGTACTGCAAACGACAAGGAATCACTCACCTGACACTACAAGACCTGGAAGGCCCAGCATTCGAAATAGTTAAAGTGCGTACCCTCCTGATCGTTATTTCATCTCCAATTCCAATTGAAAGTGCCACAAACTTCTCACTGATCAAGTGGATGATACAATCCTCAGGTACAACGTCAGCAAGCCACTTCCACTGGGTGGTGAACCAGGCCATGTAACCATTCAACCGAACTTCTTCTTTAACAAAGACATGGAGTACCTACGATATGGTCGCAAGGTTGGTAGACCGGCCTTGTCAATCTTAAAGATAAATGCGGCATATTATCTTGATGTTGGCTTGGAGCAACTCGTGCCTGATCAGTTATGGATTGAAGAGGAATGCAAGTATGACATCGCAGCTATGTATGGTATCTCTCACTGGTGGTTTCAAAGACAACGATTCTACATTGACCGATTCTCATCTGAAGCAGACCGTCGAGCAGTAAGGACTCATATGCGTATCTTGAGTGTCGTCCAAATCGAAGTCTTTTCAATGTATGGGTACAACTACATGAAGAAGATAGTCCTTCGTCGAGCTGATCTCAAAGAATACATCATAGCAGAAAGGGACTTCAAATACATGTACCCTAGTGACTTTGAAGATATGTACTTGTTAAATCTTAAAGGTCACTTGAACCACCTATCACCCGAAGACAAAAAGATTCTAACTACCGCTGTCAATCTATGGACAAAAAACTTGGTTTATCAGACAACTTGTAGAAGACAATCAACTGGAAATTGAGAGAGTTACCAACACAGCTAAACCTCACCAAACCTGTGATGGGCAGGCCACTGATTTGATTCAAGCATGATTTCACATCATAGACCTCCAAGGGCAGCATCTTTTAATAAATAGATCGGGATTCAGATGATCATGAGGTGCAATGAACTCACAAGTTCAGTGATGCATCTACTGCAACAGATTGATGAAGCATTGGACTACCGAGTCAAGGAATTCCAGATCAACAGGACTAATCCAGGGATGAACGCCAGATGTAGTTGTGAATTACATTATGTGAGCGCGAATCTTATGAATAATCCTATATGGGATTGACTCCCGTTCGTGTGATTAGCTATCACAACCGGAACGAACGTTATAGCAGTCGGATTTGGGATGTTTAGGTTGAACATCTGATCGGGCCCCCCCCCCAGAATAGCAAATTTATTATTGCGATATAATTGTCGAGCATTCAGTTGTCATGAGCTTAGGAAGAACGTAATTGGATTGTTGTGATTTCTGCATCTATTGCATTATCACGTGAAATATTGCGGTCCTCGCATATTATAATTTACTAAACCTAGAATTCACCAACATTTTTGTTGACGTGGTTTGATAAAGCATAGGCAGGGGGGATGGGGGGGGGGGTATAATGGGGGGATAGAGTGGGGGGGTTTTCATGGTCAATAGGCACGAGGTGCCAGGGATACATTGGTGACACTTTTGGTTATCACGCTAAAGATTTAGATGTAATATGTTTTAGGAAATGTATTGTCAATCTTTGTAATATCAAACACTAAACAAGTAAAGCTGCATACTTTATGTAACAAGTCTTTTATCAAATCGGATGTATCATTTTAAACGACTTTTTGTCGTTCTTATATATCTTGTGCTATTGATATGAGAATAACACCCCCCGGATTCCTTATTCTGTTGCGGACCTAAAATTTGGGGGTGTGACATTAGCTACTTTGATTGTTCCTCCAAGATGAAAACGGATGTCGCCATTCGGCTAGAGTCTTCAATCTTTTCGCTACTCTTTACATCCTTGAGTCGACACGTCGCGGAGTAAGGGTCACTACACCTGACCGTGGGTCAAGTATCGTATAGTGTCTTATCCTAATCTTTGACGATTATGGTATATTACAAACTACACTATCACTACTATCCATAGCGGGGAAAAATCTTTTCACGGCCATCGGTTGATACAACAATAACAACCCACATTTGATGTAGGAGAAGTCTTCTCCCTTTCTCACTTTCAACCTTCTCCACTTCTGACTACCGGTCTATATTACTAGGACCTAGACCTTATTAAGTTTTTAGACACACTTATTCTGGACAAATACCGTCGACATTTTCTCTCCGGAATGACTCGGTCAAAACGACTAACATGAGACTCTCTCCATGTAGTTAATTCATAACGAAAATTATTTGCATAAGAATCCATCGTATGGGTAAAAATACTTTTCGCTTTCGAGAAATCCATACCGAACCATCTTTCCAAAATCCGACGTTTTAATGGTGACGATTTATCCGGCATAACATGGTTCTTCCTGAGTTATGCATAGTTGATCAAGTTATGCATAATTGAGGACCAAACGAAGACATGTCCTTCTTTGTCAAAACAATTTATTACTACACGCTACACACGTAAGTCATTTTCTTTAACATATACATACTCGTAGACATCACGCTAAAAGAAAAGAAGAAAAAGAAATGCGATTTTTTTAGAAAAATTCATTTGACACCGTAGGGTCAGTTTATGAAATTTGTAAACACATTTTTCCCACTGTTTACACCAATGGTTTAGACAACAAAAATTAGTACAATTCGCGCAACGACATTCGTTCAACACACGAATTTGTTATCGCGATCCACAATTTTAAAATTATCATCAATTTAAAAGACATCATTTATATAGTTCGGGCAACATTCATAGCAAGTATTAACAAAACCCACTCATGGACTATGCAAACAAGTAACATACACATGCGAAAGATTCGCTAATCAAAGCCACCCAACACTCGGGGTCAAATCAATCTCATACAAGCCGAGTGCCTCGGGGGTAACAACGACCTCCAAGCTTCACTCATATTACAACATACACAATGAAACCTCCTCATAACTCATAACCGAGAACAATTACAACAATCGTAATTACAACGCCGAAAATAACATACATACATACCAATTTTCCCCAAAAAGGGATACATCATTGGCTTTCAAAGCCAATACATCCAACCGTAACGGTTCTAAGTTTCCAATACATAAACTACATATACATGAACTCTCCTAGAGTTCTAAATCAAAAGTAATAGCTAAAGAGTGCACAATCACCACGCCGGTGATAAGATAAAACTCTGAGGCAACAATAACCTCAATCCAATAAACCTAAATCTTGAAATCCTCCTACTTACTAGTCTGTGGACGATAAAAGTATGAGGTTTTCGTCTACGGAAAGCATTTCGAGTCTAGTTTCCGGAAATATAGGGCCCACGGCCCAGAAAGTTTTGGATCCAAGGTGAAATTACTATTTTACCCCTAGTTATGGAAGCCGCCATTTTCCAAAATTTTATCGCTCCACTAAACTGAGTGTATCTCCTAAACTGTGCGTCCGCAAAAGCCGAAACGACCGCTCAAATATAAGTTTGTTCAATATCTAGAACTTACAGTTTTACATATTTAGGTGTTGCTATATAAGTTTTTGAACTTATTACTCATTCAAATTATGGTCTCAATTTTTGACTAGTTTTGCCATTTCGGCGATATCTCATTCGTCGGGCGTCGATATGACTCCATCCGAATTCCTACATGTACCTAAGAGGTTTCTCTATCTCCTAGTCTAATTTCCCAGGTCTTCATAGACCAAAAATATTTTGAAACGTATCCAACAAGCTGCTATCCCAAAGCAGTCCCCAAAGAAATTTTGACAAATTTTTGTAGTTTACGAAAATGAGCGTAATTTGAAATTTATTGATGCTTTTGATGTGAAACCAATTGGAGGTGATAGCCCTAAGAGACTTCTACAGGTACCTAAATTTCTTTTGAAAAGTTATTACAAAATCATGGAGTTATACTCCTTTTCCCAACGATATACCAAATTTGACTACTTATTAGGTGAATAATGTGTTATTTATATAACAAGAGATGAGGAAGAGTTACTAAAATGGAAAAAGTGTATTGGGGAGGGGATGGGCTCATGGAGATGTGGGTTTTGATGGCTACCAGAATGGGGAAGAAAGTGACCTTGCATTGGTTAAATGATGTTAGCTTTACCCATTGTTATTAAGTAGTTTTAAGGAGACAAATTTTGGGAGTCTTGTAATGGCTTGAGAGAATCTAATGGGGGTTAAAGATGGAGAAAAGGAGGGAAAATAGTAGGTTTTGAAAGTATAAAAGTATTTAGGGTATAAGTAAAGGTGGTGAATTGTGTTGTGTATGTTGTACATGCATGCAAAATGATTTAAAAATGAAAGACCTATGTGTAGTCAGTGATACTGAATGCATATGATTATAAAATCAGGATCATGAAAATGTTAAAATGCTTGCTTAATGTAGACTAAACTTAGTTTCAAAGATGGTTCTCATTATGGGCAGGATAACCTAACAGTTATACGTAAAGTCTATATTTTACTTGTTTAGAATAAAAACGTTATAGTTATGAATAAACGTGAACATGAAATTATCGGTTGTGATAAAAATGCTTGATACTAGTGTTGCATTAGTTGATAGTACAAAACTAGTGTGTGATATAGCAATTACTTCTAACCCACTGGAACCAAAATCAATTCGGTTTCCAAAGCCTACTTCTCTTTTTGGCAGGTTATCGAGATTTGTTTATGGTACATAGATTCGGGTTGCTCAAAGCACATGACTGGGAATCTGAAGCTGATCATTAATTTTATTTGGAAGTTTATAGGAACTGTTTGATTCGGGAATGATCTTGTTGTTGCAATTCAGGGTTACGAGAATCTTTCGTGGGGAAATATGTTAATTACATGAGTATACCACGTCGAAGGTTTAGGTCACAACTTGTTTTCAGTCATAAAATTATGTAATGGTGATTTAGAGGTTGCATTTAGGAGAAATACATGCTTTGTTTGCAATATTTAAGGTGTTGATCTCCTAAGTGGTTCTTGTGGAACAAATCTTTACACCATTAATCTTAACGAAATGACCTCTTCATCACCAATCTGTCTTATGACAAGGGATACCTTAATAAATTTTTAGTTATGGCATAAACGTCTTTCTCATCTTAACTTTGCTACCATTAACCAGCTTGTCAATGTTAACCTTGTCATCAGTCTTCTAAAATTCAAATACACAAAAAGACCAAATTTGTCCATCCTGTGAACAGGGAAAAGAAAATATGCTACATACAAATCCAAAATTGTACCAAGTACATGTCAAAAACTTAATTTATTACACATGGATTTGTGTGGACCGATAAGAGTCGAAAGTATTAATGGAAAGAAGTATATTCTGGTAGTTGTTGATGATCATTCTAGATATACATGAGTTCATTTTCTCAGATCTAAGGATGAAGCATCAAGAAAATTATCATGTTCTTGAAGCAAGTACAAACTCGACTACATGCAATTGTCAAAATCGTCAGAACGGATAATGAAACTGAATTTACAAATCAACAGCTGAAGGATTATTTTGAAGATGTTGGCATTACGCATCAAACATCAATAGATTACACTCCACAACAGAACGAAGTTGTTGAACGACGTAATTGCACTTTGGTAGAAGATGCTCGCATGCTGCTGATATTTTTAAATCTTGTTATTCTTATGGGTTGATGTTGTTGCTACTGCTCGTGTTTTAACCCATATACATTCCATTTATACATACTAGATACAACAAAACTCCATATGATCTCATTAATGACAAAAAACCGAATATCTTATACATTTATGTTTTTGGTGCTCTCTGTTACCCATACAATGAGCGTGAAGATCGTTGGAAGCTCAAAGGTAAAGGTGATATAGGCTTCTTTATCGGTTACTGTGAATTTGGGCGAGGTTTCAGGATTTACAACATAGCGACAGAGAAGGTCATGGAGACAGTGAATGTCAAGTTCAATGAACTTTCGGCAATGGTATCTGAATAACGTAGTTAGACCCTACGCTTCAACAAATGGCTTATACGACACACAGTAAAAAACCACGACTTCAACAAAATAATTCTGGACACATACATTTAGGGACTTAACTTAACAAGGCTCAATCAACAAGTCACTCCTGAATGAAAAAAAAAAGAAAAAAAAAAAAAAAAAAAAAAAAAATAAAAAAAAAAAAACCATCTGAAGGTGACTTGGATCAATTATTCGAAACAATGTATGCTGACTATTTGGGTAATCAACCAAATACACAAAGAACTGCTCCTTTTACTCACATCTCCGTTGTTCCTCTACCTTAAAATCTGACCACTCCACCCACATCTACAATGGTTGAACTTCAAGAACCAATAAACTTATCTACTGATCCGACAAACATCATAAGTACTTTAGGACATGCTGACGAGTAACAAAATCAAGAAGATGGACTCAACATGATAATGTTTCATTGTGAGATGACAACAACTTTGTCAATTTGTTTAGCACACCATCAACAGAATCGATTGAATCCTCTACTTGTTCTTAACCATATACTTCAAAATATAAGTGGACAAAAGATCATCCACTTGAACAAGTGCCTGGTGACCCTTCAAAGCCAATAATAACAAGACGACAACTCAAAACTAACCCTGAAATATGTGTCTATTCACTCAAAGTGCCCACTTAAGAACCAAAGTATAACACCTCGTGTTTTCAGGTCATGTTATGACTTAAATTATTCCATTTTTTTATTTATAGAAATTTTACGTGTTTACTTTTTATTTAAATCGTCTAGTTAAATTCTAATAAGTAAATTTAACCAAGAATTTTAATAATAGGATTAGTACTACGTTTAAACTAGAGAACTAGTTACCAGTTTCTCTACATCATAGCTAACCCAAAAACGAGTACATCCTATTTCTTATCCTTTCACCCAGCAACATTAGTGTTTAATTCTAATAAGCGAACTAAAACACGTTTTATTTCCTTCCTTGTTTTAAAAATGGTACCACAATAAAATCCTTCAATAATAAACAAATAATACAAGAAACTAATATACACTCCTAAAAACTAGACATAAATCTCGTGTACTTACTTTCCAACCCCTCAAACCAGTAATAATCAAATAAGATAGGCAGAAGCAGTGGCGACTGCTTGTTACACCCAAAACCGGTCCCTCATTCACACCTGTCATGACAAAACCCCATATGAACTGGTGCATGATAAGAAGCCTGATCTTACCTTTTTCCGTGTCTTTGGTGCTCTTTGTTACCCTACAAATGACAGCGAAGATCTTGGAAAGTTACCAACGGCTGATATTGGAATTTTCGTGGGCTATGCACCAAGCAGGAAAGGTTATCGAATCCACAACAAGAGAACCCGACGAATTATGGAAACTATTCACGTTCAATTCGATGAGCTGACTGAGCAAATGGCTCCTATGCAACTCAGTACAGGACCCGCTCCTTCTTTTATGACGCCTGGACAAATAAGTTCAGGGCTCGTACCAAATCCGGTTCCTGCAGCACCTTATGTACCCCCTACTAATAAAGAACTGAAGATCTTATTCTAACAAATGTTTGATGAATACTTGGAACCTCCTCGTGTTGAAAGACCAGTCTCTCCTTCAGCAGTTCCAGTTCAAGTCAATTCAGCTGGTACACCTTCATCTACTACATTGATCAAGATGCACTTTCTCCAAGTCATTCACCGTCATCTTCGGCATTACACTATCCAAGTATACATCAAGGCGTTGCAGCTGAATCTACTCTCATGGAAGAAAATCCATTTGCTCCTGTTGAAAATAATCCCTTTATAAACATATTTGCTTCGGAACCTACTTCTGAAGCATCATCATCCGGGGA
Organism: Tanacetum coccineum; assembly: GCA_026074375.1. Taxonomy (NCBI): domain Eukaryota; kingdom Viridiplantae; phylum Streptophyta; class Magnoliopsida; order Asterales; family Asteraceae; genus Tanacetum; species Tanacetum coccineum. The sequence continues at coordinate 69,259 of BQNB010011374.1, read as the reverse complement.
TGTTAGTTCAGCAGAATCAACCTATGTCACTCAAACACTTCATCATCTCGGAAAATGGAGCAAGGATCACCCGCTTGATAACGTCATTGGTAACCTATCTCGACCGGTATCCACCAGAAAACAACTTGCAACCGATGCCTTGTGGTGCTTGTATAACTCTGTACTATCAAAAGTCAAACCAAAGAACTTCCCAAAATCTGGCATACTAAAATTGCTGTTTCAAGCTATGCAAGATGAGAATTTACGAATTTAATCGACTTGAAGACTGGAATTATACCTCAACCAACGTGTCATGATTATAGCTCTACACGTGGATTACAAAGTTAAAACTCGATGAGTAAGGTGATGTTCTAAAAAAACAAGCACGGTTGGTGGCCAAGAGGATATCGACAAGAGGAGGATGACTTCGAGGAATCCTTTTGCACCATGTTACACCATCGAGGGCTATAAGAATTTCATCGCAATGCCGCCAGTAAAACATAACCATTTAAAATAGATGACAAGACAGCATTTCCATAATGGTTAATAAAGAAGAAGTGTATGTTAGTCAACCAGAGGTTTCGTTGATCCAACATCCGACACATGTTTATCATCTGAAGAAGGCATTGTATGGTTTAAAGCAGGCTCCTCGGGCATGGGTAATGACACTATGTCTGGTTATTCTGGACAAACAGTTTTTCCATGTGCATATACCCGACTTTATTACTCGAAAACAGGCAAACATATTCTTCTTAGTTTAAATTTATGTAGATGAATCATATTTTGCCCTTGTCCGACCCTAAAGCGTGTGACATTTTTTCCAATGAGATGAGTTCTAAATTCCAAATGTCAATGATAGGACAAATGTCGTTTTTCTTAAGATTACAAGTTTCTTAAAATCTCGAAGGCATTTTTATTAACCAATCAAAATTTTCTCTCAAAATCTTAAAGAAATTTGGGATGGATCATGTAACCCAGTTGGTTACACCCCATAGGTGTGATCGACTAAACTGGATGAGGACCCCTTAGGGACTCCAGTTGACCAGACTCGATTTCGTAGTATGGTCGACTCCCTGATGTACCTCACTACCAGTAGACCCGACCTTGTATTCGATGTATGCACATGTGCTAGGTATGAGGCTTTGCCTACCAAAAAGCACCTTGAAGCACTTAAACGAGTCTTTTGGTATCTTAAAGGAACCATTAATTGGGGTCTTTGGTATCCGAAAGACACCGCTATGGCACTAACGGCCTATGCAGATGCGGACCGTGCAGGTTGTCAAAACACACGAAGAAGTACATCAGGAAGTGCTCAGTTCCTTGGAGATAAATTAGTCAGTTGGCCATCAAAGAAACAGAAGAGCATTGCAATCTTAACTACAGAGGCTGAATAAATTGCCATGTCTAGATGCTGTGCTTAGATTCTTTGGATGAGATCACAACTTACAGACTACGGCTTTGCCTTCAATAAGATTCCCCTGTATTGTGACAATCGCAGTGCCATTGCTCTCTGCTGCAATAATGTCCAGCACTCCCAATCCAAGCACATTGACATACTACACCATTTTATACGAGAGCAAGTTGAGAAGGGCGTGGTTGAATTGTACTTCGTGACGACGTATTATCAGCTTGCGGACATATTCACCAAGGCATTACCAAGAGAGCGGTTCGAATTTCTACTCCCGCCTCTTGGTATGAATTGTATGTCTCTGAAAACCCTTAAACGTCTTTAGGAAGGAGAAGAGGAGTAAAGGTTGTCTTCATATGCTCCTAATGAAGAATATGAACATTACTTAAACACAAAAAGAAAATACAAAAATATAAAACCTACAAAAACCATAAAAATCAGAAAATAGAAAATACCAAAAATAGTTTTTCAAGAAATGTCTTCCGTTTATCGATAACATTTATGGACCTAGAAATGTCACTCAATAATGACATGGGTCTTTAAATGTAACACGTACGGAATTTCAAACGTTTCACAACATGTCTTTATGGCTTTAGTTATTCAGACTCCAACCCATTTTTCAAAATTAAGGAAAAGCATGTTCCAAAAAGATGGTTGTTCCAGACAACAGTGATTTAGTTCTCCCAGGCATGGATTACTTTATATCCATACAACTCCAACTTAATGTATGTTTCAGTGCATTATTTCTTGATATAGAAGAGAAGTCTTCTTTCTTTAACCAAATGATTTTTCGTCTATGATTCTTTAGAAAATTATTTGTGTTACCCACGGTGGAACAGTGTTGTTTGAAATTTCATCAGACATGAATTTCTTAAAATTTGACACTAAATCACTGACTACAACTCTTTAAATAGAAAACGGGTCATTGATTGAGGAGGAGAGTGTTTTTCAAATTTATAACATCTAACGGGCATTTTAATTCATCAAATAATTAATTGATAAAAGGTTTTTGTATTTAACGGGGTTACAATTTGAAGAGGAGTTAAATTTATTTTAACGCAAAAGGCCGAAATTGTCAATAATTTGTGAGTTTAGGGACTTATGTGCAATTTGCTAAATGTTTCCTAGGCTTGTATTACTATAAGGACCATTTGTGCCAATTCTGAAACTTGTTCTAACCTTATTAATACTCTTTACCTAAAAGAGAAGGACTTAGAAAGTATAGGGACCAAATTTGTCAAATTTGTGAATATATTATCAGTATAAATAGGTTTAGCGACTTAAGGTTGGTCAAACCTTTAACTTTTCTGGTCAAACGTTCTCTCAAAACCCAGTCACACAACTTGCTAGATTTGATCTTGATTGATCCGTGATTTCTGTGGACGTTTTGTGCTAATGGTACTCTGGTTTTATGTTCTATGTCTTGTAATATTTATAGCTAAAGTTTGTTTGCCTAAAACACTCAGAATCGTTATAAATCAAATAAGTTGCTAGTTTTATCATCTAAATCATTATGTGTGTTTAGAATGATGTTTTGTTTATTGGGTTAGGTTTAGAATAGATGGATAATGCCTCGTTCGTGTTTTAATTGCTTCCCTTGTCATTATATTGTGTTCTTGATGATTTTCATGGTTAAGGTTGACTTTTGCTAGTCAAAAAATCATTGATTGTTATTGTTTGTTGTTTCTGAATGTTGCTAAGTGTTCAATAATGTAGTCTAAGCGTTATTCATTTACCTTCTTGAACCTCTTTGCTGGTTGGTGTAATTTTAGGCCCTAGTGAGTTGTTTGTTTGCTATGTAGAGTGGGTGATAATTTCTAAGTAGAGAGTGAATTATTCTGGTAGCGAATTAATGTTGTTTCTCATTAGCGAGTTATAATGCGTTTTAGCGTGTAAAGAATATTATATTATCATGAACAAGAAACTCGCTAACCCTGTAGCAGTTGATAATGAATTTATTATTTTTATATTGAAATATTCAACTCCGCTATTCAAATTTTTCTAAATTTAATAGCGAGTTAAGTATTTTAATAAGAATATTTATAACGAGTTGTCATTAGCGAGTTATCATTAACGAGTTGTATTTCATCTCTTATTTAACTGTGTGCAGGCAACTCGCTACCTCTTAGCGAGTGAAAGAAGAATTTTACTCTATTATAATATTTAACCCTCTATTTCAAATTTTCTATTTTGGTAGCGAGTTAAGTAATTATAATTCTATATTCTAGCGTGTTGTCTGCAGCGAGTTATGTACCCATAATAGGATTATCTAGAGAGTTATATGTATGTCCTGCTAACATCATATATCTGCATGTATGTCCTGCTATTGGATCTACTTGTGCAGATACTATGACTGACATGACATTCCTGCGAATGATGCTCTTGCTGAACAAGCTCCTGCTATCGCACCACCAACCAGAACAGATGATCAAGTTTTGCCGTTAAACAAATAGGTGCCCATCGGCAAGAGTAACTACGTACTCGATATACAGAAGTCTTAGAGGAATCCTATCTTCCCGATTGCTGTGGCCTTACTGAAAACACCAATTTCTTCAGGGCCTTTACGGCATCTTCTACGATTCCTACTATCTACATTCAGCAGTTTTGGGACACTATGTGTTTTAACTCATCTACTGGGTTATACATCAAATCAGTTGGATAGGAAAGGGTTTCAATCTTCACAAAAAGATGTACTCAAGATGCAACTGATAATCATCCAACCAAATATAACAACCCTTTTGTGGCTCCACTTCGATTGATACAGTCATCGAATAAGTCAACACTGCTGGGTTTACCCTGTACGCTAAGGAAGCATTCTTAACTGGCCAGCCCCCGCCCGGCCCCCCCCCCCTATCCCTAACACCCACGCTCCCAGCCCCCCCCCGCCCCCCCTGCTATGTCTGTCAACGCTCTTTATCAACCATGGAGAGTTGTCCTGTCCATGATCAACATGTGGCCCTTACAGTAAAATGTTGATAATACAGGCCAAGACATCCTGTGTTTTCAGATCCTATGGGTATCATTCATCACTCCAACATTGACTATGCTGAAAGGATTTAGGAAGAGTTTGTTCAATCTAAACAAACCTTTCTCACTGACAGGAAGAATCTAGCTACAGCTTCACGTGGAAAGAAGAAAATTGCTCATCTGTTTATCCCAAGCGTTAGGTTCACCAAACTAATCATCCATAACCTGAAAACCAAGCACAACATACATCCAAGAACTGGTTCACCTCTTCACTACTCACATGATGAAAATGTTCTGAACACCCTCAGGTTTGTTAGAAAGAATGGTAGGGAAATATTTGGTATGCCGATACCTGATGCTCTTCTCACTGATGATATTAAAGGAGCACCCTACTACGATGAATACCTGGAGCATGTTGCCAAGTATCAACAACATCTGGATGCAGAACATGGCATGGAAGATGAAGGAGGAGCAACTGAGTTCCTAAACTACCAAGGTTACTAAACCCAAGGCAGCGAAGGTCACAAAACCCGTTGGTGATAAGGCTCCCAAGCCCACTTCATCTCAACCACCCAAAACAACACCGGCGCAAACTGAACCCTCTAAGAAAGACCAAAGTAAAAACCATAAACCAGTCAAGAAGACATAAATGCACCATCCCCCCCAAACGGCTAAGTGGTAAGGTGACTAAAAACGCATGCCAAAGTAGCTCTTTACATTTGGTTTTGGACTGTAGTTTGTTGATTAGAAGTTTTCCAAAAAAAAACCTGCCCATGATGATGAAGAGGCAGACCTTCAACGGGCTCTAGAGCTAAGCCTAACGGATCAAGGGGAACGAACTCAGGGAGTGGCTCGTCTAGTGGTAATTAGGGAAACTGACTCTGGGAGAATTCAACCGCTACCAGATGTATAAGGAAAGGGAAAAGAGAAAGTCGTTGATGAACAAGTTGCTCACAATCTACTCACCCTTTACACTCCAAAGTAGAAGAGCCCTGTAGATTAATTTATCTTTCAGAGGCGCACTAATATGCCTACTAAATCCTTTGGACATGCTGAATCTCCTTCCTTAGATGCGGAACTAGCTCTGACTGACAGTGAAACAGAATTTGATGAGGAAGCGCCTGAGATCCATGTTGGAGATCATGATGAAGGCCAGGCTGGACCAAACCCTGGTGAACAAAATGAAGGTCAGGCTGGACCAAACCCTGTTGAACAAGATGAAGGCCAGGCTGGATCAAACCCTGGTGATGCTGTAGAGTCTCAACCTCAATCAAGTCATGTGGTTCATGCTAGAATAAACCTTGAACACATGGACTCAGAGGCCACTGATGCTTCAACTCAACAAAACATTAAGCAAATGGATGAAGAGCTTACCACAACTGCTTATCCAAATGTTCAGGAGAACCTTAAACTCCCAACTGAATGTCAAGTGATTATTGAAGAACCTGCAAGCTCCACTAGAACCCTGTCATCTCTACAAAATCTTGACAAGGAACTCAACTTCACCAATCAGTTATTCATAGAGAAGCCACAAGAAGAAGAATATGAGAAAACCAATACTAAATCAGAGGTCCAGTCAATGGTCATGGTTCCCATTCTTCAGGACACCTCATCAGTTCCTCTAATGACCTCTCCGGTTATTGATCTCACTGTGTCACACCCAGTCTCCATAAAGCTTTATGCACCACTTCCAACATCAACAGCAACAGTCACAGCAACCACAACAACAACATTCCACCACCACCACCTCAACCATAATAAGTGAGCCACAGATCTGATCCTTGTACGTCGCATAGGGAGCTTGAACAACCATATGGGCGAATTGGGTTCAAAGCAACTTAGCACTGGAGGAAAGGTTGGACAAACATGGATCCCGACTATACAAATTGGAAAATCTACTATTCCCTTAGGTAAAAAAAAAAGTTGAGGAAAAAAGGCAGTTTGATGAGATTGTTACCGATGCTATTGATTGGGCAATGCAAGCTCCACTTCGAGCTCGATTTAGTGATTTTCCTACCATGGATATAAAGGAAATTCTCTAATAAAGAATGTTTGAAGATAAATCCTATAAGGCTCATGAAGATCACAAGAATTGTTGACGCGCTTCAAAAGTATTGGACCGGTGATTACTCATATCAACTCCTACAAATCCGGACGAAGCTCGTAAGAAGAAAAAGAAAGAGACGCGAGTCACCAAGAACTCCTCCTGGGTCTCCACATTTATAGCCACCTCCTCTACCTCCTCCAGCAGGGGCATCTGGTGCACCAAGTACTTCAGGAGCATCATGATCTTCTTAGTTTCCTCTGCCTCCTCCTCCTCCATCTACCGGTACATCAGGATCTACTCAGCAACAAGGAAATAGGGCTCCAAGCTTGTCCAAGACTGCAGCCTCCACTCATCAATCTTATGGCTTGGACAACACAAACCCTAAATAGGAGTTAACGTTTTATGGCTATTCAAGAACATCTCCTTCAATGAATCTAATGCATGATGATGCCATTCCTCAAAGAACATGTACATTTATCCTGATGGAAAGACTACAGGAAATGCTCACACATACCAAAAGATAATGTGAGAAAAAGACTGGTGGAAAAAACCCCAAAAACTTCCTGAAGAAGAAAGACCAGCTACTCCTAAACCTGCTTGGACCATTCCATCTTCCAATGTGTCAAATGTTAAGAACAACTGGGCTTCTGCATTGGTGTCCACCCATGAAACCCCTAATGAGAACTCATTGCTTGCAAAAACTAGAGACATGACGACTTTCATAAACTGGTACTGCCGTAAAGTGAACAAGAGTGTGCTTACACAAGTAGATTTCGAAGGGTAGGCTTATGAAGTTGTTAAAGCTTTCTACCCAGATGACATTCACCTTCACTTCCAGATGGAGGAGTGTCACAAGATGCTTACAGATCAGGTTGACTGGACGAATCCAGAAGGTGATCATGTCAGAGTCGATGTCAATCGAACACTGCCTCTCGGTGGTCCTCCAGGTCATGTTACTATTCAAACACAATTCTTCTTCAATAAAGACTTGGAGTATTTAAGATATGGCAGCAAGGGCAGCAGTCCCGCACTATCTATTTCCAAGATGAAGGGTGCTAGTTATCCTGACTTTGGTATTGAACTGCTAGTACCAAAGCAAATGTGGATTGATGATGCGTGTACCTATGATATAAGTGCAAAATATAACATCTCTTATTGGTGGTTTAATCGACAGAAGTTCTATATTGACAGACATGAGTCTTCGTCGCGTCGTAAAGAAGTTGGAACACACATACGGATTCTCAGTGTCATCAGGATCAAAGCATACTCAAGATACGGGTATGACTACTTAAGCGAAATTGTCCTCCGAAGAGCTAACTTCCAAGAACACACGATTGCTAAAAAAGATTTCAAGAACTTGTATCCCAATGACTTTGGAGATCTGAATCTGCTCCTTCTGCAAGGTCATCTCGATCATCTTCCTGGTTTAGACAAACGGATGCTATCTACTGCTGTCTAGCTATGGACCCGAAACTTAGTGATTCGACAGCGGGTTGAACACTTTTAACTCGGCATTGAAAGCTACCAGACACAGTTGAATCTCACTAAACTAGGATGGGATGCTACAAGCTACGAGTTCAAGCATGATTATACCATCATTGAGTCTCCTCGAGCAGTAGTATTCCCGATAGACAACAATGACCAAAAGATCATGAGGTTCAATGAGATATACAAGCTCAGTGATGGAACGGTGACATGTATTCTGGAAGCACTAGATTACAGAGTCAAGGAATTCAAGGTCAAGCGGCTCAATTCGGGTATGAATACGCGATTCTGGACTCAAAAGGACGTGACAAGGAGCAAAGAGTTCATAACGGCTATTGAAAGGCGACCGAAGACAAGATGAATTTACCAGAACCTGGAATGCTTTGTTGGTGGACGTGTTCGTGATATTGACTACAGACTTCTTCAGAGAACACAATGATATCGTCATTTCAGTTAAAAGGTCAATATCATGTGTATTATATTATAGACTTTGTACATTATATAGTAGTGTGGTAATCAGTGTTATGTGTCAGTTTATGAACTTTTCATGAGTTTCTTGTTAAACTCCAAATTATTTATAAACTCATCATAACTAACACTAACAGGCTCCCTCACGAATTGAGGGGGAGTATATATATATAGGTTCCAATATCGGCTTGTATTTAATCAGACCACATTTTCTCCTACATTTTTCTAACATATTTAAATCAATTGAGATCCTAAATCTCAAAGGGTTTAAAATTTTTGATCAAGGGAGAGAATGTGATTTAAAAACTAAAACTGATAATAATGTGATCTATTAAGACTCAAGTAAGTACTCCTCCCTCCATGTGCCAAATAATTTCCAATATCGACGCACTTGTTGAGGGGGAGCGTTTCTAAATAATAAAAACAATCAAGGTATAATGGCTTTGATATCTATATCACAAGTACCTTGGTTGATTTTTCAACTGGTTTTATGGCAAAGTGAACTGTACCAAAAGACCAACCCATTTATCGAAGTTATAAGGATGGTATGTGTAGTATATTGGATATCATAACACAAGCATGGATGATTGGGTTGGCTAATTATCTAGAGAGAGAAAGTGAGGTTTCTAGTGAGAGAAAATGCAATAGCATGAAATGTGATAAAAAGAACAACCAACCCCTTCCCATGGCTGGAAAAGGGTTTATATACATGTGTTTGTGAGCTCTATGGGCTTGGGTATGGGCTTAACACTTGGGTAAAAGACCCGGCCCAATACCGAAAGTCATACGCTTACTTTCTAACTACGAGCTTTGCTATACTAAACAATACACGGGGGTGACCGAGTCTTTTTCATAATCCTAACAATCTCCCCCTAAGGGAGGTCACCCCATAAAATACAATTTGAATAATAGCATTCTAGTTCTTCGACCTTCTGTCTGTAGCTCGTAGTCTTTGATTCTTCATTCTTTGAGATCATTGTACATTATGTAGTGAACTTCGAGATTTGTCCCTTAGAATTGTGTGATCTTTGAGCTTTCTTTGAGATCATCATTCATCTTAAATCTCTTAATCATCCTTGTTGAGTAGCATTGCCTTCATGTGATGTTGTGACCTTCGGACCGGCATGCTCACACTTTTCTTGATCATGACATTACTTATCAGAGTAGCGAAAGCTGTGTTGTAGGTCTTTAGGTTGTCATGTTGTCTTTGATTGAAAACATTAAGTGTGAGCATGGGGGCTGTGGCAATGACTTTACAGAACGAGGTAATCCATTTCCACCATAACTTGATCCTGTAATAAAAACAATAGCATTAAAGCATTGGACGAATTTGCTTTTCATTTGCCCGAGTCTGGTTGGATTAACCTCCGGATCTGTGAGGACCGACCTGTGATCAGGTAGATTCTCTTAAGACGACATCTCCTGCAGATTTCCAGTTGAAGTATCGGATCATCTGATGTGTAACCATCAAAGTCTCCATACTTGCCTGTAATCTATATCGGAACGTCTCAAAGCAGACAACACAATAAGAGTGAATCAGTTAGTTACTATCTTACCGATTAAAGAGAAAATTTAATTTGAAAATCAATCGACGTGTCGTTTTGGAGAAAAGTATTTTTGTGACACGATCAGAGTGTTTTGATAGCATAAATCAAATTTCATTAGAACTCACAAGATTATTTGAAAGAAGTTCACATTCGATGTGCTAGAAAATTAAGTTGTTTGAGTCACATCGAGAGGTTCTCCAAAATGATTCGTCAACACAACCTAGAACAAGCTTTGATTCACAAGAACCGCACCATCGTTGCTTTCCATTTGTCACAAGTTTGATCCATAATGGATCTCACATGTCACCTACCAAGAGCTTGTTTGATGTTGGCTCTAGAAGGATTTCCATCTTCATTATGAGTACTTTCGTATCACTCGGATGTTCTGGCAATACCACGAGGATAATGCGAAGGACTCTTAAAATCTTTACTTGTTGTCACAGTGTGAGAAAACAAGCTCTATATGGATAATGTCGCTAAGCAAGACATTTGGACGAATCTCAAGCTCTAGACTCAATAGTGCATTTTTGGTTTTAGTAGTCGGAGGCTGGAGCAGACTGCCACCTTTTCAATATTGACTAACTCGGAGTGAGAAAACGATAGAATTGTATTGATCTCCGTGAGAAATGAAAACCAAGAATCCTTTGAGGATCTGAATAGCTAGGGAGGGTTTGTCCAAACGTATCACTGGGTCAATTATACTTGTCTTCATGTCAGCAATCACCAGTGATTCTGATAGCAATATTATTGACCCAGTTTTCTGCCTAATGTTTAAGGAGGCTGCTATCTTTTCACCCTTTTATCTTAACATTTCCTTTTTCATTCTTACAACCCCTTTATTGTGCTTAACTGAACTTCATTACTAGTACGTGATGGTTTATTCCCGTACGTAGCTCTATCTCAGTCGCACTTTCCCCTATTCTCACATAACTCCTTTTGTAATCATACCAAAGAGAACTTCTACACTAACAGTGAGTTGTCCTTGTTATATCCCTCTGGTTCTAGCGGGATCGTGGGAGCGAGTACCTAACTTACCATCCTTGCTAAATCCTGAAGAGTTGAATTACAGGGTCGGTCTTAGGTATTTTCCACGTAGCCAACATATACCATGTCGACCCACCTAAATAAGTTGCATCGGATATTCGAAAGAATGGTTTAGCACATATGGAGAGCCTACTCTTGAGTTAAAAGATCATAAAGGGGGGGGGGGGGGTGAAATAACATTTTTATATCAGATTTTCATAATTAAAATCACATTTTCTCCCCCGAGCAAAAATTTCAAATCCGTTGAGATTTTGGGTCACAATTGATATAAGTTAGGAAATATTTAGGAGAAAGTGATCATGTTTATATTAATCCGAATAAGAAACAATAGTTACACTATAATATACAAGCCTAATGACAGTTTAGTCACTACATAATAACTGTACATATTTCAACAACATATAAGAAATACTACCCTCATACGGTCTCTTCAGTAACTGGTAGTATCGCGTTCACAGAATCCGTCACCAACAAAGCTCTCCAGATTCTGGAAGATACGTCGTGTCTTTAGCCCTTTCTGGATAGCGAACATGAACTCCTTGCTTCTGACAACGTCTTTCTGTGTCTAAAATCTTGTATTCATCCCTGGATTTGTCCTGTTGACTCTGAACTCTTTGACTCATAGTCCCCAACGCTTTATCGATCTGTTGGTCAGAGTACCATCACTGAACTTGTGGATCTCATTGAACCTCAAAATCATCTGCACCCCGTATCTATCTTTGAATATAACTGCCCTTGGAGAGTCTATGACTGTGTAGTCATGCTTGAACTCAAATCCGGTGGCATCCCATCGAGGTTTGGTGAGGTTTAACTGCGTCTGGTAACTCTCAATCCCCAGCTGAAATTCTTCTACGCGTTGTCGGATAACCAAGTTTCTGTCCAAGGTTTAGCCGCAGTAGTGAGAACCTTTTTGTCATCGGGAGAAAGATGGTTCAAGTGACCTTGAAGATTTAACAAGTACAGATCTTCAAAGTCACTAGGGTACATATATTTGAAATCCCTTTCCGCGATGACATATTCTTTGAGATCAGCTCGACGAAGGATGATCTTCTTCATGTAATTGTACCCATACATTGAGAAGACTTCAATTCGGACGACACTTAAGATACGCATTGAAGTTCGGACGGGGCCGCTTTCTGCGGTCTACTTCGAAGAGAATCTGTCAATGTAGAATCGTTGTCTTTGAAACCACCAGTGAGAGATTCCATACATTGCAGCGATGTCATACTTGCACTCCTCTTCAATCCAGAACTGATCAGGTACCAGTTGCTCTAAGCCGACATCTGGATAGAAAGCCGCCTTCATCTTTGAGATAGACAAGGCTGGTCTGCCAATCTTGTGACCGTATCAAAGATACTCCAGATCTTATGTTGAGAGAAGTCAGATGGATGGTAATATTGAACCAGTCACGCACCAAGTGAAAGTGGCTTGCAACATTGTACTATTAGAATTGCATACATCGTACTTTTCGTGAGAAGCTTGTGCATTCTCCATCGGACAGGAGATGAACTACATCGGGAAGAAAGACCTTGAAAATTCATATGCAGGCTTCCAGTCTTTAGGAGTGAGTTCAGAGATTCCTTGTCGTTTATAATACCAATCCATAAATGTCGCGATATCACCGGTCTGAGCAAGTAATGAAGTATCTCTGTGGAGGTAACTTATGTCGTCTTTAGAGCAAGCCCAGTTTGTTTAGTTGGTACATGGCAAAACAATACGGTATGGTCCGGCAGGTCCGGAGAAGCAGGTCGATTCTTCATTGAGAGGTTTCCACCAACTCTGCCTCAAATTGATTGTAGGAATATGATCACATCCTACCTCTTCACCACTAGAATATGCTTGTTCATCTGCAGTGGTTTCATCATCCATATAAAGATCATCAGGAATCGTTGTAATTAAAGGTTTAATCCGGGTGTCAGTCGTTGTCCAAGCAGAGTGTTCAACTAAAGCAACTGTCTTTGAGGAACTTGGGGCCGCGGTGCTTATTGACTGACCTCCCTGATGAGTAGATGAGGACGGAGGTGGTGGAGGAGGAGCTTGAGCAGAATCGGAGGCTCCGGTTGTGCCAGAAGCCCCTGATGCGCCTGACGGTGGTGGAGGAGGAGGTGGTGGTGAAGGTGGCAACCCAGGCGGAGTCTTTGGAGAATCTTGCTTACTTTTCTTCTTAGTTTCCTCCTGAGCCTTATCAACATCGAAGTCGTCACATTCATCACGACGGATGGAGTTCTGCAGTGCTTCATATGCTACTCGGTGAACTGCATGTCCCTTGTCATAGTTCTCCTCCAATATGCATTGGAGCAGAATTTCCTTCATGTCGGACGTAGGGAGATCCTTGAAGCGAGCACGAAGAGGAACTCTCATTGCATGCTTTACTGATGAGATAACTACCTCCTTAACCTGATTCACTAATCTTTTTGGACAACTCTCATGTGAAACAATAAACTCCACCGTCTGCTCTCTGCTCATTTTGGGTAAGACCAAAGTTCCAACTTATTGATCCTGCTCCCCTGCTTGTCCTAAACGATCTCCAGAGCTAATTTTTTCTTTCCACTAGATTCGCGATAAGCTCTTCAAGTTCACCCATACGTTTGATGATGATGGGATCTGACGGACCTTGTTGTGGTTGAGGTGGTAGTGGAAGAGTTGTTGTTGTTGCTGAGGTTGTGGTTGTGGTTGTTGGTAATGGCCAATGAACATTGGGAGAATTGGGTCTAGGCACGGGACAGATCACCGGTGACGTCATAGGAGGGTTGACAGAGGTGTCTTGCTGAATAGTGATGGACACCATTGATTCAGCTTCGGTGTCTGCTATCATTTTCTCATAATTGGCTTTCGACGGTTTATCATCAATGAATTGATCGCCATAGCTAAAGTCCTTAGTTAGGTGTTGGAGAGAAAACAACGTCCCTGTAAAGCTGACAGGTTCTTCTGGAATCATCTGTTCATCAACTATCAGCTTGAGATTCTCTTGAACTTCAGGGTATGCAGTGGCTATGAATCCTTCATCCATATGCTCAGGTTGTGGTTGACTGAGGGGATCAGTGATCCTCAACATCCATGTTCAAGTTTTGGTCCAGCGAAAACCACTAAGCTGTAAAAAGGTTGAGATTCAGCAACATCATCAGGGTTTGGTCCAGCCTGGCCTTCATCTAGTTTACCAGGGTCTGGTCCAGCCTGGCCTTCGTCTTGAGCCCCACTTCTAACCACTGAGGCATTTCCCTTCATCAGACTCCGTTCCCTGCAGAAAATCCCAAGTTTCAGTATAAAGGATTAAGAATCTTCATGGCCCGCCTGGTTCAGATGGCACGGGAGTATGTCTCTAAAAGATATACTGTTCAGTCGGGCTCTTTTTCTTAGGAGTCTGAAGGTGTAGAAGAACTTAAGCAGCTTGTTCTTCACCTACTTTCTCTTTCCCCTTTCCCGGCACCTCTGGCAGTGGTTGAAGTTTCCCCCATATCAGTTTCCCTGAAATCCACAGGGGGAAAAGACCCCTTTGAGTTGGGTAAGCCATCCGTAGGCTCTCTTCTAGAACCTTTTTACAGTATCGCCTCCTTTGTGTCGTCAAGCCTGGGTTTAGCAGCAGGAACCCCTTCGTTAACGAACTCATCTACCAACTGCTTAGAACTCTTAACAGTTCTCTTCTTAACTACATCCCAGCTTACACGTTGGCCCTAGTGGTGGGGCCTCAGACGATTCTGACACTGGCTTGCGCTTCTTCTCCTGAGGTTTGGCCGGTGCAGGCTTAGGCTCCTTGGCTTTAGTTTTAGAAACGGTTGGTTGCTTGGTTGCCTTTGGTTTTGCTTGTTTGGTAGGCTTAGCTGGCTTTGGTGCAGGAGATTCAAGATCACTCACTTCTTCACCCGCGAGATGTCTTTGATGCTTTGCAACTTTTTCCAGATAAGCATCGTAATAGTATGATCCTCGAATGACGTAATTGATGAGTTCATTTCGGTATGTCAATCCCAAAGACTTCCCGTTGGTCCCCTTAGCATTGGAACTTGAGATTACCTAGTACAGTTCCTCTATAGGCAAGTGGTGTGAGACACGGTTCTTGGTGTGAAGTTGTGCAGCCGTTGCAGGTAAAATATGATCAACTTTGTGAACCTGATACTCAGGATAAGGATAAGAGTTGCTTTCTTCTTCCCCAGAGTATGTTTTGCCAAATTCCTTTTGTCTTCTGTGAAAGTGTGGATGGCTTGAGTAAATTCTTCCCACATCCTTTTAGCATAGTCGATGTGAGCTCGATTGACAACACCCCAAAGGATTTGTAGCACTGGGCTCTTGGCCTTTCAAATCCAAAAGTCTTTCCCATAAGGCACAGATTGATAATGGTTGTGAGTGCTCTCCATGGTTTTGAAACATGTCATTATGGTGACAGTTATACAAGTGTAAACTTTCCTTTGGATACCCTAACTTTTTGACAAATTCCACAAGAGTATCAGGAGTTGGAGGAGGAGAGAAGGCCTGGTTGTTGTCGACTGGCGTGATCTGAAGAGCGTCTCGGAGTGTGTCTTTAGTGAGATCAAACCATTGCTCATCCAGTTGACACTTATAACTCCCAGCTTTACTGTTAAAGCAAATAGTATCCCAGAATTGTTGAATATAGATAGCCGGTATTGTTGATGAAGCTGTAAAAGCTCTGAAGAAATTTGTTTGCTTGAGAATATCCACAGCAATCTTGTAAATTGGGCTGGGTTGAGATTTTTCTTCATTCAGATAGCAGTTGCTTTTCCCAATTGGCACCCATCGAATGCGTGGTAAGATCTGTTCATCTGTACGGACGGGTGGTGCCATTGCGGGTGCATGTTCAGCATCAGCCATTGTATCTGCACAGTTACAATCACAGAAAAGCGACCATGCAGATAGGAATTGTTAGATGTGAGCAGATGCTCGGAAGTTAATCACGTATGCACAAGATCCAAGAGAAAGAACCCTAAGATCATGTTATAGAGTTAATCAATGAGTTTGGTCAACTCTTGAATCAACGGAAGTTAACTCATCGAAGAGAGGACATAACACACCGATTAAACCATAAGATTCAATGGCAATTAACAATCAATGCAATGCAAAACACAATGGACAAGCAACTTTTAGTGACTCAAAACGCAATGAATATTTTATGAGCTAATATCAAAACGCAGCCACTTAAACGCAATTAGCAATCACTCAAAACACAGCCATAATCAAAACGCAGTAATGTCAAAACGCAACACTCAAAACGCAACCATCATCAAAACGCAGTAATTATAATATTCAAAAACTATCAAAACGCAATCATTTTAGAAAATTTCGAAATGGGGGCTTCAATATTTTAATATTAAAAATTTCTTCAAATCAAAACATAACGAGTTGCGTTTTGTCCTGTTTAACGATTAATGACCAAAACACAACACATGAATAAAGCCAAAACGCAACAGTTACACAAGCAAAACGCAATCAAGTATCACACATCAAAACGCAATCAATTATTAAATATCAAATTGCAACCAAAGCCTGTTCACTAAATGCCACATAGAATGCAACTTTCAAAATGCAACCAAGAACTAATTGTCAAAACGCAACATGAATTTAACCACAAAACGCAACCAAGAACGAATTGTCAAAACGCAACATGAATTTAACCACAAAACGCAACCAAGAACGACTTAAACGCAGATCCTAACTTTCAATTTAGGGGTTCCCAGAACAAATTTGGGCTACTATCTTCATTGTATATACATTGCATAACAAACCACAACACCACACACTCCTAAACGCATCATTCGCAAGAAATTTGACTCTAAAAGTCAATGTCTACTCGAAAATTACTAAGGCCATAAAACTAGCAATGGGAAAACCAATTCATGCATCAACTAAGCATTACATACGTATACTAATGATATCCCAGCACTCAAAACATAATTAGAATTACTAACCAAGAGGTGGATGATGCGAGAGCTCGAAAATCTATATAACATGAGATTTAATAAGTTTTAAGCAAAGACGATTAAGATAGGGCATATAACGAAGATTATGAACTTAACATTAGCCTTACCTAAGCACGAACCCACGAAATTAGACACTTAGCAGGCAAATCGCAATGATGGTTTTGAGAGAAAAAGGAAAAAGAGTTTGATTGAGTTTTGACAGGTTTGACTTGGTCAAAACGCAACACACATATATACCTACTTTCAATTTTCAGATAATGACACATATGGCCCCTCTCCTTTTTCCTTTTGGGTAAATACCAACTAATGGATTGATTATCTTGAGAAAATGACCCAATTGGTCCTTCATAATTAAAAAGGTTAGGATGCAATTAGCAAATAGCATATAAGATCCTAATCTTGCATATAAATGGACATATTTGAACCTTTCTGAGTCAACACCAGTTTAACTCCCCCTTAATCCATAACCCCGTTAGTTACCACACCTTTTTGTGTTAAAAAAAACGTCTGTTAGATGTCATGAATTTGAAAAACCACTCTCCCCCTCAATCAATGACCCGTTTTCTATTTAAAGAGCTGTAGTCGTTGATTGAGTGTCAAATTTATGAAAACCCAAGTCCGATTGATTTTCAAAAGCCCCATTAAGCCACCCTGTGAGATCCAAATAATTTTCTGAAGAATCATAGACGGAAAATTATAAGGATAAAAGAAGATTTCTCTTCTTAATCAAGAAATAATGCACTGAAGCGTACATTAGATCGAGGTTGCAAGGATATAAAGTAATCCATGCCCGGGAGAAGTTAATCACCCGTTGTTAGGAACAACCGTCTTTTTGGCGATGAACTTTCCTTAGTTTGAGAAGCGGGTTGCAGTCTGAAATAACTACAAGCCCTAAAGACATGTTTTGAAAGGTTTAAACTTCTGTTCGAGCCCCCGTTTATTTTCATTAAAGACCCGTGCATTAATGAATGTCATATTCCAAGGACCGTAAGTTATCGATAAAACGGAAGACATTCTTGAAGAAAACATTTTTGGCATTTTCTATTTTCTGATTTTTTTATGGATTTGTGATGTTTTTATATTTATGTATTTTCTTTTGGTTTAAGTATGTACATAGTTACATAGGATACTTGAAGCCAATCCATTACTCATCCCTGAAACTTTTGAGTGTCTCCGTCTTCATAACACTTCATGCCAAGTCTTAGAAGAATGAATCGAAACGTTCCATGGGCAAGCGCCTTTAGTGAATATTAACTGCCGATTGATCCGTCTGGTCCTCAACGAAAAGTAAAACTTTAACCAACTCAATTTTTCCAATTGTTCTCTAAGAAATGAAGTCGTATGTCGATGGTGTTTAGACCGAGTGTTGAACGTTTTGCATGCAGCAAAGAGCTATGGCACTCTGTTGTCCACAGTACAAAAGGGATGTCGATAGAAAGCAAAGCCATAATCTTATAATTGAGACCGGCATCCATAATTTGGGGCACAGCAACAGACATCAAATATGTATTCATCCTTCTGTAGACGAGATGGACGGCTAGTTTGCTCTTTGATACCAGCGTGACTAACTTATCACTAAAGGAAACTGAGCACTGCCAGATGTACTTCTGTGAGTATCCTAACACCTGCCATGATCTGCGACTGCGTATGCAGTTAGTGCTATGGCGGTGTCTTCGGGATACAAAAGACCAATTGAAGGTTCCATTGGAGATACCAAAGACCCTTTAAACTGCCTCAAGTTGCTTTTTAGTGGGCCTAATTGATATCTATCTCACATGCACACAACAATACGAGTCAGGTCTACTGGCGGAGGTACATTAGGGACCCAATCATTGGCTGCGTAATATTATTTGGTCTGGTCAACACGGGGTCCCTGAGAGGTCCTCCATCCAGTTGTTTCGCTCTACATAAGAGTGTCAACTAGACACTTTTATGAAGAGCAAATTTCTTTAAAATCTCATTGCATACTTTAGGTTTGATTAATGAAAATGCCTCTAGAGATATTGAGAAATATTTGTAAGCCTAAAAAAATGATATTTGACCCCATCATCGACATTGAAATTTAGAACTCGTATTCATTATGAAAAATATCACAATCTTTGTGTCCGGTCGAGGCAAATATGATAACATCACATATATTTGAACATGAAGATGTGGTTCCTGTTTTTCCTGAATGAACAAGGTTGATCGATGACAACCCTTTGAAGAACCTTGTGCAGAAGAAACTTGACAAAGTGTACATATCATATCATGCCCGGGAGCCTGTTTAACCCGTTACTAGTGCTTCTTCAGAGGATAGACATGATGTGGACATTCTGGGTTAACAAAGCCTTCCGGTTGGTGGACATAGACTTCTTCTTTAAGCTCGCCATTTAAGAATGCAGTTTTCACGTCCATTTGATAAACTGTCATGTTTTTGCTGGCGGCATGCAATGAATATCCTGATTGCATTAAGCTTTAACGGGCGAAGGATCCTTTCAAATCTAGACCTTCTTCTAGACTAATCCTTTTGCTGCAAGACGTGCCTTGTTTTTCAACACTTCAACATACTCATCAAGTTCACCTTTATAAATCCCCCTTGAGAGCAATAACATGGCACTGTCCTTGGAGGTGGTACTTAAATTCCATACTTCCAGTCGATCAAAACATGATTTCTTCTTGCATGGCTTGAAACCAACAGTCTTCAGTAGCTGCATATTTGAAGTTTTTCGGTTCGACTTTGGACAGTACGGAATTATAGAAGCACCACAAAGCATCCGTAGCAAGCTGTTTCCGAGTAGATACCGGTCGAGAGGGATCCCAATATGTTTAAACGAAGAGGATGAGAGTTCGGTCCATTTCGATATTTCATGAGATAAGTGGATTGGTTGGGTTCTGGCATCATGATTTCCCCAGATGATGAAGCTTCAGAGGTTGGATCTGGGGCGAACACATTAACAAATGGTTCGGGATCAGCTGCAGCAAATGGATTAACTTCTGCATATTGCTCACAACTTACACCATAATGTCCGAAGAGGAATGATGATCCAATGGTGATGATATATGACTTCCCGATGGTGCGTCGAGATCAATAGAAATAGACACTGATGGACCTGTAGGAATGATCGGGTCTTGTACTACATTAGGAATAGGATCCTGACGGTTACCCGGTGGATTAAAATATTCATCAAACATAGGTTGGAATAACATCTCCAATTCTTTATTTGTGGGAGGTACATATGGTAGAGCAGGAGCAGGATTGGGTACGAGCCCTGAACTGATGGGTCCAGGCGTCAACAGGTTAGGAGCGGGTCCTGGACTGGATTGTACAGGAGCCATTTGCTCAGTCAGCTCATCGAATTGAACGTGAATAGTTTCCATGATTTGTTGGGTTTGTTTGTTGTAGATTCTGTAACCTTTTCTGCTCGGTGCATATCCAATGAAAATTCCAATATCAGCCCTTGGTTGTAGTTTTCCAAGATTCTCGCTGTCATTTGTAGGGTAACAAAGAGCACCAAAGACCCAGAAAAATGTGAGATCAGGCTTCTTATTATGTACTAGCTCATATGGGGTTTTGTCGTGACGTGTGTGAATAAGGGAACGGTTTTGGGTGTAACAGGCAGTAGCCACAGCTTCAGCCCAAAGAAACATTGGTGCCTTGGAAAAGATTAGCATTGTCCGAGCTGCCTCAACAAGAGTTCGGTTCCGTCTTTCGACAACGCCGTTCTGCTGGGGAGTCCTTGGCACTGTCTTTTGGTGAAAGATTCCAACACTTTCATAATAATCATACAGAGTCTTGTTGACAAATTCAGTTCCATTGTCGGTGCGGATGAATCTTACAGTTTTGTTGAGACCGACTTGTATTTGCTTCAGAAATTTGATGACAACCGTTGGTGTTTCATCCTTTGATCTCAAAAACTTGACCCACGTAAACCGAGAGTAATCATCGACGATGACCAAGATGTATTTCTTCCCATTAATAGTTTGCACACGCATCGGTCCACATAAATCCATATGAAGGGTGTTTAGAACTTCCAAATTGGTGTTTTCAGTTTTGGGTTTGTGGGTATGCTTTTTGCTCTTTCCTAATTGACATGCAGAACAAAGATGATCTTTTTCAAACTTCAATCTAGGTAAGCCTCTGACAAGGTCTTTTCTTGCAAGATCATTGATGGTACCGAAGTTCAAGTGGTTTAAACGCCGATGCCATAACCATGATTTGTTCTTGGAGGCTTTGGATAGCAAGCAAATTGGGGAGGACTTCATCATGTCTTCAACAGAGATAGTGTATAAATTAGAACCACGGGACCCTTTAAGTAATTCAACACCATCCGTATCACGAACATAACAAGAATGCTTTCTGAAAGCAACTTCCAAATCTGAATCACAAAATTGACCGACAGAAAACAAATTATGCCCCAGTCCTTCCACGTAGTATACCCTGGAGATTACACTATCACCAACGACATAATCTCCATAACCCATAATAGCACCAAAGTGATCATTCCCGAATCTAACTGTCCCGATAAACTTTTTCACGAAATTCATGAGCCTTGAGCGATCCCCCTCATATGTTTTGAGCACCTGAGTCCCAAATACCAAAGGACGATTTGTACACCTGCATGTTGAAAACAGACAGAAGATTTAGAGTTTTGGAAAATTAGATTCCCCAATGTTTGGCTGAGGTTCTGATTGAGTTAGCGACAGCAATGGCTGACATTCTTGTAAGTTTAGTGAACCTAGTTAAAGGGCACTGATCACTGAGGGTGAATGTTCTTCCTGTGGGTCTCCATTGATAACCAACATTGTTAAGTGTTTTGCCAGTTGGTTTCCAAATTTGTTTGATACGTTTAGGTTTCCACACTTGTGTAACTTGCTTAGGTTTCCAAACTTGCTTAGCATGACTCACATCATTTTTAACATTGGGGGATGCATTCACAGAGTGCAAATAAGTAACAACACACACATCATGATTAGCTGAAAATAAACATTTGTTACAAGTTTGGCACACAGAATGAGAATTCGAATTAATTACAGTACGCTTAGAGCTAATACTAGAATCAACACGATTCGTGGTTTTCAAACTGGATCTAATTGTCCTACGGTGGTCTTCTACTTTCTTCAAGCTGTCACTTTTAGCTGGCGGGATCCTATGTTTCTTGAGAATGCTCCTAGGCTGAGATCCGCTAGCATCAGTGCAACTGTTTACTCCTGTAGAAGGAGGCACAGGGACATTAGACTTCTGAGTGTGCATTGGCTCTACATGTTTGTGTGTATTGCTACTTGATGTTGCAATTTGGTCCTCAAAGGTAACTTGCTTTTTCCTAGGGGTGTGTGCATGCTTCTTATCTTGTTGATGGAAGACCTTTGGACAGGTGCCAAACACATATTCTAAGAGTTCCTGAGAATGCTTAGTGTAACGGCAGGCAAATGCGAGTGATCTATCTAAAGGTCTTTCAACTTTGGCTTCTTCCACTATTTCGCGAAGTGTATCTACACTTTCCTTAAGATGCCTAAGATAAACTAGATGAACTTCCCTATTGTTCCTATTGCGAGGGGGAATAGGTTCAACATCTATAGCATACTTTCCTAGTGCAAGTACGTTTGGTTTAACCTGATTTGTAGTGACACATGAGACCGTATTATGTAGTTGGACTTTTAGATTCTCATTTTCATTTTTAAGGGCAGTGGTCTGTTCTGTATGCTTAGCACGCGTAATCTTGATCGAATCATACAGTTCTTTGTAATGTTGCTTAATCTTTGCATTTTCTGCCCTAAAAAGCTCATTTTGTTCTTGAAGACCATTAACCTTTTCAGTTAATTGTGAGATCTGGAAGTCTCGGGCCCTAAAATCAAAGTTTGGGGTTTTTTTTTTTATTTTTCGTTCCTAGTTCACCACCGGTCCTCCTTAAGTTGAGATATTTCCATTTTCAGCTTTTGGATGACGTTGTCCTTTTCTTGAAAGTGAAGCTTTCATTTGACCGATTCACAAAACGGAGTAAATCAGAGTATCAATTAACGGATGAAGAATGTTTATTCTGAAAACTATCTTAAGGTTTTGACAATTTACGTAAATTCAGGTGAATTTACCTCAAGATTGGAAAACGTTTAAAAGTGTTCGGTAAATTATCTTAATGATTATTATCACGTAAATTAGAAAGCTCTAGCTTCAGTTCCAGAACAACGGCCTTGACAACAATATGAGCCTTTCCTTCAAGTAATCTAGATGCATTAAGCTCAGAATTTGATGCAACATAAAACACTTCATAAGCAAGCAATCCAGCAATTATATTTCATGTTCGAGAAGAAGTTTTCCGTCAATCGCATCATGTTTCCTATCAACAATACTTGGTTCTAGTTCCAGCTTCCAATTCAACAAGCAACACTCATTTCTATAACATCTTTTGATAGAGCTTTTTGAATCCCTAAAATGTTCTTGAAGAGTTTTGAAAAAAGGTATGACCTTCGTGAGGTAACATGTCTTGATTTTTCAAAACCCTTTCCCCTTCATAATCCCAGTTGGTGTGATTCTTTTTACAAGTTTTCTCAAAGATCGGAAAAGTGTCAGAGGTGTAAAAAGTGTTGATTTTCACTTGCCTATTAGTTAGAAGCATTTAGGACAAGCGTTGCTGGTGGTATTTGAGGATACACGTCAACTCTTGATTGGTCTGTGTTCTGCTCTTTGATAGCATTACACTTGCATCTTAACAATACGTGATACATAAATAGTTATTCTGGGTCAGTTGTTTCAGTGGGTACGACGCTAAAGAAATTTCTCTTTCGAGTAATTAGGCCGGTGTGATATTGACCTTATTATCCACACATTCATTGGTTTTCATTTAACATGCATTTTTCCTCTAGAAAATTTTATGTTGTCTTGGGGGGGGGGGGGGGGGGGGGGTCTCCTCCACAGTCACGTACTACGGCCGGTGCATGATTGGGTGTGACAATTACATGACCACTATACAGGGTAGGCTGAACTTGCCTTGCACGATGTAGACATAGGGGGTTCTTTAGCATGGCTACACTTATTCCCACTTCATCAAAATAAGGACCTAGGTTTTACACATCCATGTGAAACTTGTTTGAATAGACGGCACTTGTTTGAATATATCCTCGACCTTATCTTTTAAAGCCTTTAAGTCCAAAAATTCTTCAAGGTATTTATTTTCTTTCTGATTAAAATCCTTTTTCAAAGATGTAACTTCATCTACCATTAACTTGTTATGTTGGATGGTAGATGCAAGTTGCAATTTTACAGAATGAAGTTCCTTTTTCAAATTCTCTTCCTTAATATTACGGTCACAAATAACTATCCTTAGTTGCTCATCAATCTTTTGTTCCCGTTCAGTTAATTCAAACCTGGCCCGTCTTTCATACAGTTCCACTTGTTCCTTATATGTGGCAAGTTCAGCATTTAACAAATTATTAACTACTGTATTCCTGGGTGTATGAGAGACAGATAGGACATCAGATTCATGCAAGTCATTATCTATCATCACATATGCATCATTTGGAACCATAGATGCATTATTTTGTACAACCGGTACTGCGTTGTCCTTTACATATTGATCATAAGGAGTCATATTACTATCACTCGTATAATCAGCATGTGAGTCAACAACGTGGTTTGGTTGTACATCGTCGTGTCATTTTATCTCGTGTTCGTCATGATGATCACAATAGCACCTTGAAGTGATTCATGATTTTGTACCTCAGATAAGACGTCCGAATCATGGCTTCATCATAAACTGGATCTGCAGATGAAAGATTAGCCATGAACAAAGTTTGTGCCGTGGGAGCATCATCAACATCAGAATCATACGCATCACAGTCATCAGCTTGAAACACATTATCCACATTGAGAGCTAAGTCTTGAACAGGTTGCTCATCCACATCTTCATCAATAGCATTGTCCAGTCCACCAGCTAGGAACAATAACTGCTCTTCATCCAAGACTACTCCATTCTCTTGAGCTTGCATCAGTAACATCTTGTCTTTGAAGTATTCGGAGTTCTGTGGACGCTTGGGTTGAGTGCAGTTTCTCGCTATGTGACCTATCCCGTTGCAGTTGTAGCACTTAACCTGCCTAGCTTGACCCGGATTAGCATTCCCCACTCTGTTCTGTGTTCTCCCATAACCAACTGCACCTGCTCCCCGTGCATTATTACCCTGTCCTCTGTTCTGTCTACCCTGAACATTCTGAACAACCACCCTGCCGTCTTGTACTGGGCTGATTCCCTTTGTTCGAAAGGGTTCTGATTGATTTGTTGTTTGAGTAAGGAAGGTTTTGTATGACTGGGTAAGTGAAGCAATTTTGTGGTTTAGTGTTCATCGATTAGTTTTTCAGTTGGTAGAGATTCCCAAATCAGATTTGTGGGTGTCAGCATAATGTGGTTAATGATATGTGGTGTGGATTCTTTGATGACTAAGAATGATAAAGTTAGGTGGAAACATTGGACATCAAAGCAAGAGGATCAACTTTCCTGTTGTGTGAGACTTCAACAACATCTTATTCTCGTTGGCATGTTCCACATGTTGCTTCAGGTAGCATATAGTTAGATCAAAAGTTTGAATCCTTCAATCTTTGTTACGTTTTCACAGCTGTAACAAATCTACCCCATGCAGAACATGTGTCTTCACAAACTTGGAGTTCAACTGTATTTTTGACATTATCATCTTGATGTTCCGAAAGGAAAAATTGGGGTGGGTTGGGGTGGGGTGTGGTATAAAAAAAAAGTATATATATTGGTAGATGTTTTTTTGTTTGGGTTTTGGGTTTGGGGGGGGGTGGGGGGGGGGGGGGTATGGGATGGTAGGATATAATAGTGTTGGAGGTTGGGGGGAGAAGGGGGATTTTGGGGATTTGGATGATTTATTGGGTGGATAGAAAAGGGGGTTGGAATGAAGGAATTTTATGAGATATGGGAATGTGGAAAGTGAAGATGTTTGGTGTGTGGTTGTTTAAGGGGGGGTTTAAGGTTGGTGTTGGGGGGGGAAAGGTGGGTTTGATGGGGAATTGAAGGAGATTATGGTATGAGAAGTTGTTTATAGTGATGATGGTAAGTTGGTTGGTAAATGATGTGATATATATTATTATTATATAGTGTGGTGTTATTTGATTTATTTGGAATTTATTGAGTGGAAGTTAGAAAGAGTTTTTTTTAGTGAGTATATTTGGTTTGGATGGTGTATTTGCTTATGAAGAGATAATATAATATTTATGATTTATAATTTTGTTATATTGTAAATAATTTTTATTTACACTAGATGCAAAGGACATAGGACCAAATGTGAAGATGCTTTTGAAGATCGGTAATTAACAAAGGAGGACGGAATATCAACTGTATGATGACTTTGAACACTTTCGTCAGAACAAAGAAACCATTCACGACTACTATGTCCGGTTTGCCAAACTCATCAATGACATGCGGAACATCTGATGATAATGTCAAAATAACATTGAACTCACGTTTTGGAATAACATCTTCCGAATGGGTCGATTTTGTACACAAGCTGTGAAACTTTTGACGTTGATGAGGCTCCCACGGCACAAACTATGTTCATGGCAAATCTATCATCCGCAGATCCAGTATATGATGAAGTCAGTCCGTCTTATGATTCAAACATCTTATCTGAGGTACAGGACCATGATCACTTTCAGGATGCTATTTGTGAACATCATGAAGAACACGAGATGCAGGACGATGTACAACCAAGCTACGTTGTTGACTCACATGCTGATTATACGAGTGATAGTAATATGACTCCATATGATCAGTATGTAAAGGACAACGCAGTGCCAATTGTATAAAACAATGCATCTACGGTTCCAAATGATGTGTACGTAATGATAGATAATGATTTGCATGAGCCTAAAGGCCAATCTGTCTTTAAAGCACCAACATATACAGTAGCTGATAATTCTTTAAATGCTGAACTTGCAATATACAAGGAACAAGTTGAATTGTATGAAAGGCGTGTCAGGTTTGAATTAACAGAAAGAGAACAAAAGATTGATGAGAAACTAAGAATAGTTATATGTGACCGTAATATTAAGGAAGAGAATTTGAAAAAGGAACTTCATTCTGTAAAATTGCAACTTGCCTCTACCATCCAACATAACAAGTTAATGGTAGATGAAGTTACATCTTTGAAAAAGGATTTTAATCAGAAAGAAAATAAATACCTTG
The DNA here is from genome assembly GCA_026074375.1 of Tanacetum coccineum. Taxonomy (NCBI): domain Eukaryota; kingdom Viridiplantae; phylum Streptophyta; class Magnoliopsida; order Asterales; family Asteraceae; genus Tanacetum; species Tanacetum coccineum. The sequence continues at coordinate 42,215 of BQNB010011374.1, read as the reverse complement.
AAGAATTTTTGGACTTAAAAGCTTTAAAAGATAAGGTCGAGGATAAATTATTCAAACAAGGCCAGTCTATTCAAACAGTTCACATGATGTGTAAACCTAGGTCTTATTATGATGAAGTGAATAAGGTAGCCATTGGCTACAAGAACCCCCTATGTCTACATCGTGCAAGGCAAGTTCAGCCTGCCCTGTATAGTGGTCATGTAATTGTCACACCCAATCATGCACCGGCCGTAGTACGTGACTGTGAGGAGACCCTAGAACAATCTGAAATTTCTAGGAAGAAAATGCATGATAAAATGAAAGCTAATGAATGTGTGGATAATAAGGTCAATATCACACCGCCTAATTACTCGAAAGAGAATTTTTTAGCGACCTTCACACCACAGAAACAACTGACCCCGGAACAATTATTTTGGTCTCAAGATATTGTTAAGATGAAAGCTGAAGCTCTCAAAGAGCAGAACACCAGACCTATCTCTCATACACCCAGGAATACAGTAGTTAATAATTTGTTAAATGCTGAACTTGCCACATATAAGGAACAAGTGGAACTGTATGAAAGACGGGCCAGGTTTGAATTAACTGAACGGGAACAAAAGATTGATGAGCAACTAAGGATAGTTATTTGTGACCGTAATATTAAGGAAGAGAATTTGAAAAAGGAACTTCATTCTGTAAAATTGCAACTTGCATCTACCATCCAACATAACAAGTTAATGGTAGATGAAGTTACATCTTTGAAAAAGGATTTTAATCAGAAAGAAAATAAATACCTTGAAGAATTTTTGGACTTAAAAGCTTTAAAAGATAAGGTCGAGGATAAACTATTCAAACAAGGCCAGTCTATTCAAACAGTTCACATGATGTGTAAACCTAGGTCTTATTATGATGAAGTGAATAAGGTAGCCATTGGCTACAAGAACCCCCTATGTCTACATCGTGCAAGGCAAGTTCAGCCTGCCCTGTATAGTGGTCATGTAATTGTCACACCCAATCATGCACCGGCCGTAGTACGTGACGGGGAGGAGACCCTAGAACTTACTGAAATTTCTAGGAAGAAAATGCATGAAAAAATGAAAGCTAATGAATGTGTGGATAATAAGGTCAATATCACACCGCCTAATTACTCGAAAGAGAATTTTTTAGCGACCTTCACACCACAGAAACAACTGACCCCAGAACAAATATTTTGGTCTCAAGATATTGTTAAGATGAAAGCTGAAGCTCTCAAAGAGCAGAACACCAGACCAATCAAAGCGTTGACTGTGTATCCTCCAAATACACCTGCAACGCTTGTCCCCAGAGTGCTTCCAACCAAAAGTCAAGTGAAAATTAACATTTTTACACTTAGACAACTTTTTTCCGAATTTGAGAAAACCTGTAAAAAGAGAATCACACCAACTGGGATCACTGAAGGGGAAAGGGGTTTTGAACAAACCAAGACATGTTACCTCACGGAGGTCATTCCATTTTTCAAAACTCTTCAAGAACATTTTGAGGGCATTCAAAAAGCACTTACAAAAGAAGTTAAAGAAATGAGTAATGCTTTTGATGAGGAAGCTGAACTTGATCAAAGTATTGTTGATAGGAAACATGATGAGATTGAACGAAAAAACCTTCTTATTGAACATGATAATATAATCGCTGATGGTTTGTCTAAAGAAGTGTTTTATGTTGCATCGAATTCTGAGCTTAATGTATCTAGATTTACTGAAATGCAAAAGGCTCATAATGTTGTCAAAGCCCGTTGTCTGGAACTTAAAGCAGAGCTTTCTAATTTACGTGATGATGTCCGTAAGGATAATTATAATGACCTTTTAAACCGGTTTTCTAATCTTGAGGTAAATCACCTAAACTTACAGTTAAAGTATCAAAATCTTAAAAATAGTTTTCAAAATAAACCGTCTTCATCCATTAATGATACTCCTGATTTTAACTCTGTTTTTGTAATCGGTTAAATGAAAGCTTCACTTCAAGGAAAAGACAATGTCATCCAAAGGCTAAAAATGCAAATATCTCAACTTAAGGAGACCCGTAGTAAACTAGACCGAATACTTGATTTTAGGGCCCGAGACTTTCAGATTTCACAATTAACTGAAAAGGTTAATGGTCTTCAAGAACAAAATGAGCTTTTTAGGGCAGAAAATGTAAAGATTAAGCAGCACTACAAGGAATTGTATGATTCGATCAAGATCAAGCATGCTAAGCATACAGAACAGACAACTGCCCTTAAAAATGAAAATGAAAGTCTAAAGGTCCAACTACAGAATACGGTCTCATGTGTCACTACGAATCAGGTTAAACCAAATGTACTTGCACTAGGAAAGCATGCTATAGTTGTTGAACCTATTCCCCCTCAAAATAGGAATAATAGGGAAGTTCATCTAGTTTATCTCAGGCATCTTAAGGAAAGTATAGATACACTTTGCGAAATAGTGGAAGAAGCCAAAGTTGAAAGGCCTTTAGATAGATCACTAGCATTTGCTTGCCGTTACACTAAGCATTCTCAGGAACTATTAGAATATGCGTTTGGCACCTGTCCAAAGCTCTTTAATCAACAAGATAAGAAGCATGCAAACACCCCTAGGAACAAGCAAGTTACCTTTGAGGACCAAATTGCAACATCAAGTAGTACTACACACAAACATGTAGAGCCAATGCACACTCAGAAGTCTAATGTCCCTGTGCCTCCTTCTACAGGAGTAAACAGTTGCACTAATGCTAGCGGATCTCAGCCTAGGAGCATACTCAAGAAACATAGGATCCCGCCAGCGAAAAGTAACAGCTTGAAGAAAGTAGAAGACCACTCTAGGACAATTAGATCTAGTCTTAAAACCATGAATCATGTTGATTCTAGTACTAGCTCTAAGCGTACTGTAATTAATTCGAATTCTCATTCTGTGTGCCAAACATGTAACAAATGTTTATTTTCGGCTAATCATGATATGTGTGTGGTTACTTATTTGCACTCTGTGAATGCATCCCCTAATATTAAAAAGAATGTGCGTCATGTTAAGCAAGTTTGGAAACCTAAGCAAGTTACACAAGTGTGGAAACCTAAATATATCAAACAAATTTGGAAACCAACTGGCAAAACACTTAACAATGTTGGTTACCAATGGCGACCCACAGGAAGAACATTCTCCTTAAGTGATCAGTGCCCCTTAACTAGGTTCACTAAACTTACAGGAATGTCAGCCATTGCTTGTGCTAACTAATCGGAACCCAACCAACATTGAGGATCCAATTTTCCAAACTCTCCATCTTTGTCTGCTTTCAAATGCAGGTCGTACAAATCGTCCTTTGGTATTTGGACTCAGGCTGTTCAAAACATATGACGGGGGATCGCTCAAGGCTCATGAATTTCGTGAAAAAGTTTATCGGGACAGTTAGATTCGGGAATGATCACTTTGGTGCTATTATGGGTTATGGAGATTATGTCATTGGTGATAGTGTAATCTCCAGGGTATACTACGTGGAAGGACTGGGGCATAATTTGTTTTCTGTCGGTCAATTTTGTGATTCGGATTTAGAAGTTGCCTTCAGAAAGCATTCTTGTTATGTTCGTGATACGGATGGTGTTGAATTACTTAAAGGTTCCCGTGGTTCTAATTTATACACTATCTCTGTTGAAGACATGATGAAGTCCTCCCCAATTTGCTTGCTATCCAAAGCCTCCAAGCACAAATCATGGTTATGGCATCGGCGTTTAAATCACTTGAACTTCGGTACCATCAATGATCTTGCAAGAAAAGACCTTGTCAGAGGATTACCTAGATTGAAGTTTGAAAAAGATCATCTTTGTTCTGCATGTCAATTAGGAAAGAGCAAAAAGCATACCCACAAACCCAAAACTGAAAACACCAATTTGGAAGTTCTAAACACCCTTCATATGGATTTATGTGGACCGATGCGTGTGCAAACTATTAATGGGAAGAAATACATCTTGGTAATCGTCGATGATTACTCTTGGTTTACGTGGGTCATGTTTTTGAGATCAAAGGATGAAACTCCAACGGTTGTCATCAAATTTCTGAAGCAAATACAAGTCGGTCTCAACATAACTGTCAGATTCATCCGCACCGACAATGGAACTGAATTTTCAACAAGACTCTGTATGATTACTATGAAAGCGTTGGAATCTTTCACCAAAAGACAGTGCCAAGGACTCCACAGCAGAACGGCGTTGTCGAAAGACGGAACCGAACTCTTGTCGAGGCAGCTCGGACAATGCTAATCTTCTCAAAGGCACCAATGTTTCTTTGGGCTGAAGCTGTGGCTACTGCCTGTTACACCTAAAACCGTTCCCTTATTCACACACATCACGACAAAACCCCATATGAGTTAGTACACAATAAGAAGCCTAATCTCACATTTTTCTGGGTCTTCGGTGCTCTTTGTTACCCTACAAATGACAGCGAGAATCTTGGAAAACTACAACCAAGGGCTGATATTGGAATTTTCATTAGATATGCACCGAGCAAAAAAGGTTACAGTATCTATAACAAGCGAACCCGAAAAATCATGGAAACTATTCATGTTTAATTCGATGAGATGACTGAGCAAATGGCTCTTGTACAATCCAGTCCAGGACCCGCTCCTAACCTGTTGACGCCTGGACCCATCAGTTTAGGGCTCGTACCCAATCCTGCTCCTGTTCTGCCATATGTACCTCCCACAAATAAAGAATTGGAGATGTTATTCCAACCTATGTTTGATGAATATTTTAATCCACCGGGTAATCGTCAGGATCCTCTTCCTAGTGTAGCACAAGTCCCTGTCATTCCTACAGGTCCTTCAGTGTCTATGTCTATTGATCTCGACGCACCTTCGGGAAGTCATACATCATCACCATTGGATCATCATTCCTCATCGGTACATCATGGTGTAGCAGGTGAGCAATATGCAGAAGTTAATATGTTTGCTACAGCAGATCATGAACCGTTTGTTAATGTGTTCGCCCCAGATCCAACCACTAAAGCTTCATCATCTGGGGAAATCATGATGCCCGAAATCAACCAATCCACTCAACCTCATGAACATATCCAGAAATGGACTGATTCTCATCCTCTTGATAACATTATTGGGAATCCCTCTAGACCGGTATCCACTCGGAAATAGCTTGCTACGGATGCTTTGTGGTGCTTCTATAATTCCGTACTGTCCAAAGTCGAACCGAAAAACTTCCAATCTGCAGCTACTGAAGACTGCTGGTTTCAAGCCATGCAAGACGAAATCCATGAATTTGATCGACTGGACGTATGGTAATTCGTACCACCTCCAGACAGTGCCATGATTATTGCTCTCAAGTGGATTTATAAGGTGAAGCTTGATGAGTATGGTGATGTGTTGAAAAACAAGGCACGTCTTGTGGCAAAAGGATTTCGTCAAGAGGAAGGTCTAGATTTTGAAGAATCCTTCGCCCTGGTTGCTCGTCTTAAAGCAATCATGATATTCATTGCCAATGTCGCCAGCAAAAACATGACAGTTTATCAAATAGACGTGAAAACTGCATTCTTAAATGGCGAGCTCAAAGAAGAAATCTATGTTCACCAACCGGAAGGCTTTGTTGACCCAGAACGTCCACATCGTGTCTATCGTCTGATGAAAGCACTTTACGGGTTAAAACAGGCTCCCCGGGCATGGTATGACACCTTGTCAAAGTTTCTTCTGGCACAAGGATTCTCCAAGGGTGTCGTCGATCCAACCTTGTTCATTCGGAAAACAGGCAAACACACTCTTCATGTTCAAATATATGTTGATGATATCATATTTGCCTCGACCGACCCCAAAGATTGTGACCGTTTTTCTAATGAAATGAGTTCTAAATTTCAAATGTCGATGATGGGTTAAATATTATTTTTCTTAGGCTTACAAATTTCTCAAAATCCTAAAGGCATTTTCATTAATCAATCTAAATATGCAAATGAGATTTTAAAGAAATTTAATCTTCATAAAAGTGACCCTGAGGAGCAAACAAAACTGGATGAGGACCTCTCAGGGACCCCTGTTGACCAGACCAAATATCGCAGCATGATCGGGTCCCTGATGTACCTCACAGCCAGTAGACCTAACCTCGTATTTGCTGTGTGCATGTGTGCTAGATATCAATCTAGGCCTACTAAAAAGCACCTTGAGGCAGTTAAATGAGTCTTTCAGTATCTCCAAGGAACCATCAATATGGGTCTTTAGTATCCAAAAGACACCGCCATGGCACTAACAGCATACGCAGACGCAAATCATGTAGGTTGTCAGGACACTCGCAGAAGTACATCTGGCAGTGCTTAGTTCTTTGGTGATAAGTTAGTCAGCTGGTCATCAAAGAAGCAAACTAGCATGTCCATCTCGTTTACAGAGGCTGAATACATCGCGATGTCTGGTTGCTGTGCCCAAATCCTATGGATGCGGTCTCAATTATCATATTATGGCTTTGCTTACAATCGCATCCCTCTGTACTGTGAGAACAAGAGTGCCATAGCTCTTTGCTGCAACAACGTTTAGCACTCCAGGTCTAAACACATCGACATCCGACATCATTTCATCAGAGAACAAGTGGAAAAAGGAGTGGTTGAGTTGTATTTCGTGAGGACAGAGTATCAACTGGCGGATATATTCACTAAGGCCCTGCCCAGAGAACGATTCGAATTCATTCTCCCAAGGCTTGGTATGAAGTGTATGAAGCCGGAGACACTCAAAAGTCTTTAGGATGATCAGGATGAGTAACGGATTGGCTTCAAGTATCCTATGTAAATATGTACATATTCATCATCAAAAAGAAAATACAAAAATATAAAACCCATAAAAATCCATAAAAAATCAGAAAATAAAAACTCTCAAAAAAAAATTTAATTAATAAATAAATAAATAAATTTTTCGAAGACATGTCTTCCGTTTTTCGATAACATTTACGGTCCGAGAAATGTCATTCAATAATGACACAGGCCTTTAAATGAAGCTCGAACGGAAGTTCAAACTTTTCAAAACATGTCTAAATGGCTTGCAGTTACTTCAGACTGCAACCCGGTTTTCAAAATGAGGAAAGATCGTCGCCAAAAAGACGGCTGTTCCTAACAACGGGTGATTAAGTTCTCCCGGGCATGGATTACTTTATATCCGTGCATCCTCGATCTAATGTACGTTTCAGTGCATTATTTCTTGACTAGGAAGAGAAGTCTTCTTTTATCCTTATAATTTTTCCGTCTATGATTCTTCAGAAAATTATTTGGATGTCACATGGTGGTTTAATCTTAGTGTTGAAAATCAATCGGACTTGAATTTCATAAAATTTGACACTCAATCAACGACTACAACTCTTTAAATAGAAAACGGGTCATTGATTGAGGGGGAGAGTATTTTTCAAATTTATGACATCTAACGGGCATGTTTTATGCATCATATAAATAATTGTGAAAGGTCTTGTATCTAACGGGGTTATTTTTTGAGGGGGAGTTAACCTTGTGTTAACTCAAAAGACCAAATGTGTCAATTATATGCAAGTTTAGGATATTGTGTGCTAAGTGTTATTTGTCTCCTAGACCCGTAAAGTGTTAAAGACCGTTTGTGGCATTTATGAATCTCAAATAATCCCTTTGTAACACTTAAACCTTAAAATGAAAAGAAAGTAGAAATTGAGGGGCCAAATCTGTCATTTTCATAAAGTTTAACCTAGGTATAAAAACCCCCCTGCGTTTTGACTTGGTCAAAGTTATAAAAAACCTGGCTCCATCCCATATTGATCTGACCGTCCCAACGAACAACTGGGCCTCTGCTCTGAAGTCTACCTATACACCTCCACCAGAGAACTCACTACTTGCTCAGATCAGTGATATGGCAACATTCATGGACTGGTATTGCAAAAAGCAAGGAATCTCTGAACTGACTCAAAAAGACCCTAGAAGGCCCTGCATACGAATTTGTCAAAGTCCTTTCATCCAGGAGTTAGTGCCTATCTAGTTCTATCAATTTGTTCCATCATTCCTAGACCTAAGCGTAAGTAGTTAAATGGTTCGCGTTTAAGTGGCTTAGTTAGAATATCGGCTATATTGTCTTCCGATGAGACCTTTTCTAAAGAGATATTCCCTTTTTAAACATTATCACGAAGGAAGTGATGGCGAATTTCTATGTGTTTAGTTCGAGAGTGTTGAATGGTATTCTTACTTAAGTCTATAGCCCCTTTGTTGTCACACATTATTGGAATATTGTCTAACCTAATGCCATAGTCTATGAGAGCTTGTTTCATCTATAGTGCTTGTTGACATGCCTTTCCGGCACTAACATATTCCGCTTCGGTTGTAGAGATAGCAAGAGCGGTTTGCTTCTTTGAAAACCAAGATGTTTTAACAACATCCATGAATGTGCAAACACCACTAGTGCTCTTTGCGATCAACGTTATTCTCCCGCATGATCGAATCCGCATAAACTATTGTTTCTATGCCGGTCCCCTTAGGATACCATAATCCCAAGTGCGTAGTGCCTTTAATGTGTTGGAAGATACGTTTAACCGCTTCAAGGTGAGAGGTTTTGGGATCCTCTTGGAAGCGTGCACAAAAGCAAACACTAAACATGATATCGGGCCTACTTGCCATTAAGTATAGTAAACTAGCTATCATACCTCTATACTTGGTATTATCTATGGACTCACCTTCTTCATCTTTCGTGAGTTTTGTTTCCGTAGACATAGGAGTTTTCATTGGCTTAGAGTCTTCTAATCTAAATTTTTTAAGCATTTCTTTTATGTATTTTGATTGGTTAAAAAATATACCATCTTTTAATTTTTTTTATTTGTAGTCCTAAGAAGAAGTTAAGTTCCCCCATCATACTCATTTCAAACTCATCGTGCATGATCTTGGCAAAATCATCGCACACCTCTTGACAAGTTGATCCGAATATAATGTCATCGACATATATTTGGACAATGATGATGTTAGAGTCCTTTTTCTTAGTAAATAGTATGTTATCTACCATTCCTATTGTATAATCATGTTTAATAAGAAAGGCTTTTAATCTATCATACCAAGCTTTAGGAGCTTGTTTGAGTCCGTAAAGCGCTTTCTTAAGTTAGGTTTTGCGAAGTCAATGAATCCCAGAGGTTGTGCCACATAAACCTCCTCATTGATAAAAACATTAAGGAATGCACTCTTTACATCCATTTGAAATAACCTAAAATCTAGTGCGCATGCATAAGCTAATAATATTCTTATGGATTCTAATCTAGCTACGGGTGCATAGGTTTCATCATAATCAATTCCTTATTATTGATTATAACCTTGGGCAACTAACCTAGCTTTGTTTCTAGATACGGCACCATTTTTGTCAAGCTTATTTCTATATACCCATTTAGTTTCAATTATGGTCATATTCTTAGGATTAAGGACTAATTCCCAAACATCATTTGATATGAGTTGGTTTAATTCTTCTTGCATAGCAATTACCTAACTTTTATCTTTGAGGGCTTCATTTATATTTTTAGGTTCTATGGTTGAAAGAAAACAAAAGAAATTACTTTTGTCTTGGGCTTGTGATCTAAGCGTTCTTTGATTTAGATTACCTATAACATTTTCTAATGGATGACTCTTTGATTCTTTTATGTTTATGATTTCATTATTTTCTAAAGATTTATCTTCGAGTTTATTTCCTAAGGGTCTTGTTTTACTAACCTCAATAGCTTCTTCTTTGACTAAATCATCATCCTCCAAAGGTGCTGTTTTAGGCAGGGGATGAGTTTCATCGAATGTCACATTTAAGGATTCGTCGAATTTCATTGTTTGTTTTTTAAGAATTATATAGGCTTTACTATTTTGAGAGTATCCTAAGAAAACACCTTCATACGACTTTGGGTCGAATTTGGTAAGGTAATCTTTTGTATTAAGAATGAAACATTTACTTCAAAATACTTTGAAATAGTTAAGGTTTGGTTTTCTACCTCTTAATAACTCGTATGGAGTTTTTCCTACAATATGTCTAATGGAGATTCTATTTATTATGTAGGTTGATGTATCGACCGCATTACACCAAAAATTTTGTGGAATGGATTGTTCATTTAACATGTCACTCATTCTGTAGGTGCGTTCTGTTTTTTCTACTGCCATTTGATTGTGGAGTATGAGGAGTGGAGAAATTGTGAGAAATTCCGTTTAACTCATAATAGTTTCTGAATTGTACTATATTATCAAATTCCCGACCATGATCCGTTCTAATTGACACTATGGAACATCCTAATTTATTTTGAATCATTTTACTAAACATTTCGAACTCTTCGAAGGCTTCGGTTTTATTTCCAAAAAATCTAGTCCATGTATATCGAGAATAGTCATCTACAATTACTAAAGTAAATCGATTTCCCCCATAGCTTCGTACGGCGGATGGTCCAAATAAATCCATGTGTAATAATTCTAAGAATCTAGTTGTTGATACCATATTTTTGGCTTTGTGACTAGCATGAGCTTGCTTTCTAATTTTGTAGGCATCACAAAAATGTCGGTCAAATTTTAGCTTAGGTAGATTTCTATCCAATTCTTTAGATGCTAGAGATTGAATTAATTGCATGTTTGCGTGACCTAATCTCCTCTGCGATAAGGTAGAGTTTTCATCTAAGGTCGTAAGACATATTTTATCTTCCGGTTTATTTCCTAGTTTCATCACATATAAACCCATTTTTCTAATTCCTATACCTATGACTTTTTTGACTTTGATTATTTCGCTATCGTGTTCGGTAAATATTACTTTGCACTTATGATCACATATTTGACCAATACTAAGCAAGTTGAATTTTAGATTATCTACGTGTTCAACATTTTCAATAATTAGGGAGTCATGAGAAATCGTACCTTTGCCTATGATGTTACTACGCAAATTACTTCCAAAGATAACATTACCTCTGTTGTATGCTTGGTATGTAGAGAATAGCCTCTGGTTCCCTGTCATGTGTTTTGAGCATCCGCTATCTTTAATCCATTCATTGAGCTCCAAATTAATTCCTAAGCATATCTCGTTAGACACTTAAGCTACGAGACAAGTTTCGTCTTTATTCTTTTCTTCCTTATTTTCACCACTATCATTACACGCTCCTCCAATGAAAGCTCTTTGATTATTGTTTCTTGACGACTTTGGACATTCTCCGATGAGATGGTTTGAATTTCCACACCTAAAGCATTTTCTTTCACTTTTACCATTTTTGTCGTCTCTACTTCTTTGCAATGACTTTCTTTCATCTCATGGTTGTCTTACAAATCTTTCTCATCTTTTGAAGAATTTCTTGAATTCTTTTACGGCCATGGCGTATTCTTCGTTTTCACTTTCAGAGGTCAAGCTATCATCATCACTAGATTCCTTTTTAGCCTTCAACGCAAGAGATCTACTTTGTTCTCTTTTGTCTTTGATTATTTCGGAATCTTTCTTGATTATTACTTCATAAACTTTTAAGTTTCCAATAAGTTTGTCAAGTGATAATGATGTCAAATCTTTCGACTATTCAATAGCTGTAACATTTGCGCGCCATTTAGGATGAAGTGCCCTAAAAAATTTCCTAACATAGTTCTTGCTAGAAAGACCTTCATCAAGTGCTTTTAGACTAGTAATAATAGTGTTAAATCTAGCAAAAGCATTATCTATCGATTATTCTTCCGAAATCGTAAACTGTTCATATTGTTGAACAAGAAGATCTATTTTGTTATCTTTGACTTGGCTATTACCTTGGTGAGTGATTAACAAAGTATCCCAAATTTCATTTGCGGTTTTACACATAAAAATTCTTTCGTATTCTTTACGTGGCAAAGCATTATAAATTACCATTTTAGCCTCATTATTTTTAGCAAGTTTCTTTTTAAGATCATCGTTTTGTTTATCAAATGGAACAATTTCATCCTTTTTAGTTTTGAAATTATTTTGAATAGGAGGAAAATCACCATAGGTAATAGCATGCCAAAGATCTAGGTTTTTTAATTTCACATAAGTTTCGAATCTATTTTTCCAATAAATAAATCCATCACTTTCAAATACTGGTGGTCTTTGCATAGATTGTCGTTCTAAATATTTTTCCGATTCCATAGATCGATTCAAGTTTTAAAATACAATTGATTTTAAAAATCTTGTTTGACTTGGCTCTGATACCAATTGTGAAAAACTAAAATGGGGTTGAATAGTTTTACCGCTTTTTAATTTAGTGAATAGTTTGTTTATAAAAACTTAGATTCGACTTTATGTGAATTCACTATGTGCACAATATGAACAATTTAACTAAACAAATAAGTAATAACAAGATATGAAATAAATGTGCATGACAAGAGATAAGAGTTAGAAAGATCAAACCACAACACGAGGATTTATAGTGGTTCGGTAACGAAGCACCTCTTCGCCTTACTCCACTCCCCGAGCACCAAACTCGAGAGTTTTCTTCACTATGTCAATAAGCTCCCTTTAGGCGGAGAAAACCGTACACAACTAAGCTTACACCGATTTCTGACACTAAGCTAAATGTCGAGTTCTAATCCTAGCTAGGACCAATCTATCACGACTCTTGTATGCTAACCACACTACTTCACAATGATTTACAACTTAGCTTCACTTCACAACTTCTCTTCACTTCACAACTTTACTTCACTTCACAACTTCTCTACCCTTCACAACTTTTCTATACTTCAACTAGACACTACCTTGATCACATCAATCTAACACTACTTACTAAGATCATCCCGATCTAACTATGCTTACAATGATCACCACAATCTTACCTATTATACATAACTACGATACACACCTTCACAATATACACAAATGATTTACATGATATAATACAATTGCAACAAGGTTGGAAGGACACACACTAAGCTATAATACTTCTTCACTTGATGGTAGGAAGTATTCTTCTCTTGCACTTGAGGATCTAAGCTTGGATCACTTGGAAACAAAGCTTTATGATTAAATGATTAAAGGATTGTAGGAGATGTGTGGACTGATTTTAGACAGAAAAGAATGAGTGCAAAAGGTGAGAAAATCAGTGAGGAACAGTCCAGTATTTATAAGCAATCTGGGGGGGAATCTTTGTCTGGCCGGTCCCCTTAATTAGGGTGCCAGCCCCCTTATAATTAAGGGGACCGCTCATGTATTTAAGGGGTCCGGCCAGGCCAGGACGCTCCCTTTTTTGTCTTTTTCAGGGGAGGTATTTTCTAGAACATTTTTAGCCGTTTTTAGGTAGAAAATTTGAATTCAAAATATTTATTTTGAATAAAACATTTTTTAATCTAAAAATGTTTTGTAAAAGTTATAAAAATGTTTGTGACATTTTTATAAAAAATGTGAGGTTAAATAAAAATTCTTTTAATTATAAAATGCATTAAGCATTTATTTATTCATACCTTTAAGTGATTAATTGTTGAAAAAAAACAAAAAAAAAAAAAAAAAAAAAAAAAAAAAAAAAAAAAAAAAAAAAAAAAAAAAAAAAAAAATAAAAATTTACTACTAATTACTTGTTGATGAATAATTTTTCATTAATCGTTTTTACATTTTGTGAATATCAAAACGTAGAGAGGTCAAAAAATATAAATAACGTCTATAGGCATTATTTCTATCAACACAATCCATTCCATAAAAAGTTTGGTGTAACGCGGTCGGTACTTCAACCTATATAATCAATAGGATTACCATTAGACATATGAGTTATTAAGAGGTAGAAAACCAAACCTTAATTACTTCAAAGTATTTGAAAGCAAATGCTTCATTCTTAATACAAAAGATTACCTCACTAAGTTCGACCTAAAGTCATACGAAGGTTTTTTCCTGGGATATTCACAAAATAGTGAAGCTTATATAATTCTTAACAAACAAACAATGAAGTCGAAGAATCCTTAAATGTGACATTCGATGAAACTCCTCCTCCGCCTAAAACATCACCATTGAAGGATGATGATTTAGTCGAAGAAGAAGCTATTGAGGTTAATAAAACAAAACCCTTAGGAAATCATCTCGAAGATAAATCATTAGAAAATAATGAAATCATAAACATCAAAGAATCTAAAAGTCATCCCTTAGATAATGTCATTGGTAACCTAAATCAAAGAACTCTTAAATTACAAGCTCAAGACAAAAGTAATTTCTTTTGTTTTCTTTCAACAATAGAACCTAAAAATGTAAATGAATCTTTGAAAGACGAAAGTTGGGTAATGGCCATGTAAGAGGAACTAAACCAATTTATATCAAATGATGTTTGGGAATTAGTCCTTAATCTCATGGATATGACCATTATTGGAACCAAATTGGTATATAGAAATAAGCTCGACGAAAATGGCATTGTAACTAGAATAAAGCTAGGCTAGTTGCCCAAGGTTATAATAAACAAGAAGAAATTGATTATGACGAAACATATGCACCCGTAGCTAGATTAGAATCCATAAGAATATTATTAGCTTATGCATGCGCACTAGATTTCAAATTATTTCAAATGGATGTAAAGAGTGCATTCCTTAACAATTTTATCAATGAGGAGATTTACGTGGCACAACCTCTGGGATTCATTGACTTCGCAAAACCTAATCATGTTTATAGACTTAAAAAGCGCTTTACGGACTTAAACAAGCTCCTAAAGCTTGCTACGATAGAATGAAATCCTTTCTTATTAAGCATGATTACATTGTGGGAATGGTAGATAACACACTCTTTACTAAAAAGAATGACCCCAATCTCATCATTGTCCAAATATATGTCGATGACATTATATTCGGATCAACTTGTCAAGAAATGTGTGATGATTTTGCCAAGATCATGCACGATGAGTTTGAAATGAGTATGATGGGGGAACTAAATTTTTTCTTAGGTCTACAAATAAAACAATTAGAAGATGGTATATTCTTTAATCAATCAAAATATATAAAAGAAATGCTTAAGAAATTTGGATTAGAAGACTCTAAGCCAATGAAAACTCCTATGTCTACGGAAACAAAACTCATGAAAGACGAAGAAGGTGAGTCCGTAGATAATACCAAATATAGAGGTATGATAGGAAGTTTATTATACTTAACGGCAAGTAGGCCCGATATCATGTTTAGTGTTTGCCTTTGTGCACGCTTCCAAGAGGATCCCAAAACCTCTCACCTTGAAGCGGTTAAACGTATCTTCCGATACGTTAAAGGCACTACGCACTTAGGATTATGGTATCCTAAGGGGTCCGGCATAGAAACCATAGTATATGCGGACTCTGATCATGCGGGAGATTACGTGGACCGAAAAAGCACTAGTGGTATTTGCACGTTTATGGGATGTTGTTTAACATCTTGGTTTTTGAAGAAGCAAACCGCTCTTGCTATTTCCACTACCGAAGCCGAATATGTAAGCGCCGGAAAGGCATGTCAACAAGCACTATGGATGAAACAAGCTCTCGTAGATTATGGCATTAGGTTAGATGACATTCCTATAATGTGTGATAACAAAGGAGCTATAGACTTAAGTAAAAATCCCGTACAACACTCTCGTACAAAACACATTGAGATTCGCCACCATTTTCTTCGTGACAATGTTCAAAAAGGAAATATTTCCATAGAAAGGGTCTCATCGGAAGATAACATTGCCGACATTCTAACTAAACCCCTTAAACGTGAGCCTTTTAATTACTTACGTCTAGGTCTAGGAATGATGGAACACACTGAATAAATACTTATTAAGTATCCACATCACTATCAATGTTAATAGGAACTTAAACCACCTAAAAGTAAACAAGCACATTGAACTACAATCAAAACCAACATACCAAAATCGAAAAATCACGATAATAAAATCGTCAGATGGCGGGCCCCTTAGTGATAAGGGGGTCGGCCATACACATAAAGGGACCGGACATCTGACAGCTCGTAAAAAGTTTTTATTTTTCTTCTTTAAATCTGAGTCTAGGATTCTATTTTGCACAAAATCAAAGATTGGGATTTTCTCAAAAATTAATCTTTATACAAAATTACGTATTAGTAACCTCAGTTTTGCCATGGCTTAAACTTCTCAACTTAATATATGTATATATATAAGTCCCAATCTATTTCTCAAAATCCTTCTCAGGACTAGGCGTTCATGAAAATCTACTTTTATACATTGTTAATATATGCTAAAAACATCTTCCATTCATGCATAATGATCTCACACTTGTTGCCAGAATATATAATCCTATATATATTTTTTGACACTCTTGATTGAGCAAAATTAAATCAAGGAGCACTTGGATTATTTCTTAGGTTTTTCTTGTCTTAGAGTCGAAATAATCGTCATTCCACATTTGTCGCATATAGGCACACACTAGGATTATAAATACAAACACAAGTCTCATTTGATGTGTTTACGACCTACTTCTCTTGTTTAAGAAGTCTTAGGAGCATTACAACTATTTGCTAATACTTCAATTAATATGCTCTTCATTATAGATTTCTATTTACCTTCTTGCATGCTTATTCATATATACTTGCTTGCTAAATGTTATGTGAATTAGCCTTGATTGTTATTAGGTCTTTGCATGTTTATATATTCTTGCTTGCTAAATGTTATAGTCTTGATTGCTATAAAAATTAGGACTTGCTGCAAAATGACCACAAAACAATCTACCTTTTTACCATTTCCTGCAAGAAAACAAAATCATGAACAGCCTGGACATTTCTAGGTGGCGGCCCCCTTTACTCAAAGGGGCGGGCCCCTTAGTGATAAGGGGGCCGGCCATATAGATAAAGGGGCAGGCCATCTGATGCATGGTTTTTACTGTTTCTTCCTGCTTTTTGACCCTCTTTCACCTAGACCCAGCTATTATTTCCCAGAACTCACCAACATTTCTTGGACTTGTTTTCTAACAATGTCCATCCATCCTTAACTACACCATCTTCCTAATATAAATCCACCCTCATCCTCACCATAATCACCACATTCAACTTGTCTTCTCCAATGACATCTCCTCACAAACCCATGTCCAAACCTTCAAAGGTGGCCAAAATGTCCATAAGACCCGTATAGAGAAAGAAGTTGAACTATTGTAACACATCCAATGAGGTTGTTGTTAACTTTCCTACACCAATACTCAAACCACAATCTCCTCTCAAAGAACCATCATAAGAAAACCCTCCTACTACTCATTCAAAACATGATTCACTTCAATCTCACTCACTTCCACTTGGTGATCCTTGTGACACTAATGTTCCTTCACGAAATGCCAATCAAACTCAACTCACATAATCATCTTTTCCTCACTTACTATTTAATCCACATGTTGCTAGTATGCTTCATGCTTAAACTCTACCCTCACCTCAAGGTGACAACCAAAATCAACCTCCACTACCTCTATCTCCAAGTAGAGAAATGATCATTGATGAAATTAATCAACTCCAAGATTTATCAAACCTTCTAGCCATGAACCTTTCCTAACGCAACACTCCTCATCACCCTATTCTCCAAACTTGACTCACACCCTTAACTTAAACCAAGTTGAACAAGATGTTGGCTATTGTCCATGTTGCATCTTTAACCAAAAACTATTCCTAACCTTGAGTGAAGATCTCAATTGGATTGAATTTCTTCTTAATCGTCCACAACCACCACTTCAAGTCCAACGAGACTACCCTCCAACAACCACCTCCGCTTCAAACTCTCCACCAACAACCAACTAAGCTCGTTATATGCTTACCTTTTCTCGCTTTCAAATAAATGTCCAACCTACTCCTTTTGCAAGCAAGTCTGATGGTTTCCTATGGCAATCTAGGCAAATTAGGACCTTTGTAGTTTCTATTTATGTAAAATGTATTATTATGCTTCAAGCATACTATTTCAATATGATGTATGCATGATTGTGTCTTACATGCAATTTCTATGTTTAATGAATGGTCTTTAGTCTTATAAGTATGTACTTGCTTGTCTTTATATTTTTCTCATATTGGTTGAATGACTCCTAGTTATATAGTTGAGTCTACTTGATATATATATTTATGTTTGTTAATTTACACAAATAACTTGACACTTGTCAATCATTATCAACATGTTTTAGTATTTTTCCATTGTTCTTTGCTATATGTTAGAAACATTGGTGTTGTTCTTCTAACTTGTTTTTTGTAGCAAAGTCGCCATCACTCAATTCCTTGGTGCCCTCGATCGAAAAGGAGTACACATCAAGGGGGAGCGTTTATTCCGTCGACTTTACGCATATTCATCGACAAAGCCTTTTTGATTCTACAAAAAGAAAAAGAAATGAAAATAAAACTCACTAAATACTTGCTTAAAAATAATTTTACATTTAATGAGATCATCAAAAAAGGGAGATTGTTAATAGAAATAATGCCTAAAAATGTTATTAATATTTTTCGACCTCTCTACGTTTTGATATCATAAAATGTAAAAACGTTCAATATAAAATTAAACGTAAACAAGTAATTAGTAGTAAATTTTCAGTTAAAAAATTTAATCACTTAAAGGCATGAATAAATAAATGCTTAATGCATTTTATGATTAAAGAAATTTTTATTCAACCTCATATTTTTTATAAAATGCTACAAATATTTTTATAACTTTTACAAAACATTTTCTACATTTAAAAGAAATATTTTATTCAAAATATTTATTTTGAATTCAAATTTTCTACCCAAACACGACTAAAAATGTTCCAGAAAACACCCCCTTAGAAAAGACAAAAAAGAGAGCATTTGAGCCTGGGCGGCCCCCTTAGTGATAAGGGGGCTGGCCATAGAGCTAAGAGGGCCGGCCAGACAAAAAGCTACCTAGCTTTGCCTATAAATACTGGACTGTTCCTCACAGATTTTCTTACCTCTTGCACACACATTCTTTTTGTTCTAAATCAGTTTATACTTTCCTTTCATTTAAATCATAAGCTTTGTTTCCAAATGATCCAATCTTAGATCCTCAAGTGCAAGAGAAGAATACTTCCTACCATCAAGTGAAGAAGTATTATAGTTTAGTGTGTTCTTGTAACATAGTTACAATTGTATTATATCATGTAAATCACTTGTGTATATTGTGAAAGGTGTGTATAGTAGTTAGATTGTTGTGATCATAAGAAGGTTAGTTAGATCGTGGTGATCTTCAAGAGTTTATATAGATCGGGGTGATCTTGTTAGTGTCTAGGTGAAGTGTAGTAAAGTTGTGAAGTGAAGTGAAGTAGTGAAGTGTAGTAAAGTTGTAAAGTAAAGTGAAGTGTACTGAAGTTGTGAAGTGAAGTAAAGTAGTGAAGTGTAGTGAAGTAAAGTAAAGTAGTAAAGTGAAGAGAAATTTTAAAGTAGTAAAGTAAAGAGAACTTATGAAGCGAAGTAAAGTTGTGAATTGTTGTGAAGTAGTGCGGTTAGTATTTTAGTCCTCAAAATACAAAAGTTGTGATAGATTGGTTCTAGCTAGGATTAGAACTCGACATTTGGCTTAGTGTCGTATTTACTTTACATCTTGCTTTCACTTATTTATATAGTTGTATTGTTCATATTGTTCACATATTGAATTCACATAAAGTTGAATCTAAGTTTTTATAAACAAACATTACATTAAATAAAAAAGAGGCAAACAATTCAATGCCCATCGTCTAGTTTTCCACAGATTATGGTTCGGGGATTGCTACACCAAAGTTTGAACGATAATCGAAAGGCATATGTATACATAGCGGTCCGACGTAGAACGGATATCGTGTATATATATACACATACATATATAATTACTTTTTATACCGCACGCTTGGTATAAAGTATACAAACAAAGGCCTAGCAACAAGCACATAAAGGATCGGGAAGGATTGGGCGCGCGGATATCGGACATCGGTGAACGACTCGTGAATTTTTTTCGAAAACAGTCATAGTCCAGGTTTTGAAAAACGACCTAGTTCGCTATGACTCGTGCTCTGATACCAATCTGTAACACCCTCAAATTTACAACGCAGCAGAATACAACATTGGGGTGCTACTTCATAATATAAGCTCACGAGTCACGGTAAACTACATTCAATTTTTATTAAAAAGATCAGAGTTACAAGGTCCCAATAAACTTTATGAAAACACATTTCTAAATAAGCCACAACATGACTAAGTTTCTTTAAAAACATTTCATCGTATATACAAAGTTCACCAAGTCCACGTCCTTCGATATCCGCATTCCATCCCATCCAAGCTAGCAAGCATATACCTGAGATAAACATGCTAAAAAGTCAACGAAAACGTTGAGTGAATTCATAGAGTTTATAAACAATCATTTTGAACACAAGCATAGCAAAACATTTAGTTCATAGAACAATCACAACGATGCTAGAGCCACGAACCGAACCTTAACCATGTGCCCAACCCGGAGTGATAGTGTTACACACTCCCGATACTAAATACAATATGTCTCCGTATGCCCTCGCGAGGAACACACGCCAGACAGGTTGTTAGGCCAAAATAGATCTATTATTATTGCATCAGCGTTCACCGGTTAGCGGTGATTGACGGTTCATGAAGGAAGGGCCACAACAATACACTCATAGCAACGTTCACATAATAAAATCACCTGTGTTCGATTTTCTAAAACAAGCATGTATCTCCCTCGCGGGTTTCAAAACATAAAAAGAGTTAAATGCGAGGCTATGAACTCACCTTGATATTGCAGAACAATCGGTAGAATGCAAATATTAGGCAAACATAATAAAAACCGGAACAACTTGATGAATAAGTTGCCGTTTATCTTAACAGTTATGACCCACCAGTTTAGGAGGATGTATTTGGGTTTTCCGATGGATGATTACATCAACGTGTCTTGTTGATAAAGGATCGAGGTTTCAAGTTATAAGAGTTTGGTGGCTGGTTAAATAAAATAAATCAAAAGATAAACGTAAAACATGCAATGTATTCCGTATATATTATATATGCAGGACGAGAAAAAAATATATATATATAATACGTGACGGGTATTATACATGAATATATAAATAAAAGAAGTCGAAGAACAAGTTAGAGTATGTAACATATATACATAATGTATATTACATATGAAAAAATGAGACAAGTATATAATGCGCGACGTGTATTTTATAAAGGAAAAGTAGTATATAAGCGACGTGAGAAAATAATTTAAACAATATAGTTCAACACGTGTTCGGAAATCACCAAATGAAATAAATAAAAAGTGGTTACTTAAAAGTAAACACACGTTTTAAGGCCTCGAATTAGATAAAAGACATTTTAATAGTTTTTACAAAAGTTAATACTTTGTCTATTAGTCGGAACTTATAAAATACTATTTTATAATTTAATATTTCATTTTCTTGACGGATTTTAATTAAAATAGTTACCTCTTTTGTAAAAGTATAATTTTTGATTATTAATCGTGTTATTGTATAATTACAATTTAATAGATATAAGAATATTTATATAACTTTGTCCTTTTATCGGTTTATTAAGATAATAGAGATTTAAGTAAAAATTTACTAAGTATAGAAATTTTATAAATTTCGACATGACCTTTTCGTTTATACGAAGTTTTCATATTTATAAAATTTAATATTTTTTCCTCTCGATCAATAAGTCAATGTTGCAAATATTCGGATATATTAATAAATATATCTAGACGATATCGAATATATAGCAAAATAAGCAAAACCAAGCACACCCCATTTAGAAATAAATTTAACAAAAGGAGGAATCACCACCACAAGCCCGACACCACTATGGTGCGGCTGTGGTAGCTGTGGTGGCCACAGCCGGCTCGGCCGCCGCCACAGCGGTGACGTCAAGCGGCTGAGCACAGCAAGGCACCCCGAGGGGTTGCGCCGCCATAGCCCGACACCACTTGGTGTGGCTGTGGTGGCTGTACCATCGTCCGACCGCCACCACGAGGGTGGTTTGGCGGCGGACAGCCCCTATTCGATCGGGATGGTGGTTGTGTTGGCTGTGCTGCAATAGCAGCGGCTTATGAAAGTGGTCACAAGGGTGAGGTGGGTCGGCTGATGTAGATGATGGTGGCGTGAGGAGTGCGTCGGCAGTGGTGGTGGCCGACAAAGATGGAAGGAACAACGATGACGTGGATGTGAAGGTGTGGTGGTAATGAGGATGGTGATGGCATCGGTTTTTTATGATGGCGTGGTGGTTGGTGATGATGATGAAGGTAGTGGTGGCGGTTGCATAGAGATGATGACGGTGATAAGGATGGTGTCGGCTGTGGGGAGCAGCCGTGGTAGCAATGGTGTGGGGCCACGGTGGAGGAGAGTGGCGGTGAAGGTAACGATGGTGTTGGTGGGTAGAGGTGACGAATCTAGCGCCGATGGCTGGTGTGGTGTGCCGGAAATACTCGCCGGAAAATTATTCCGGCCATCGGAAATCGCCTTGGCGGCGCCGGATAATTTAGAGAGGGAGAGGGGAGATTTTAGGGTTAAGTGTGTGTGTTTGTGTGTTGATAATTATGAAAAAATTTAATAAATTTTGTTTATATATTAAAAAGTTTAAAAATAAATAGAAAGAGTATAATAGTTGAAGGTTGAAAATAAAAATATACTAGAGGGACTAGAAGTGAAACTTTGGGTAATTTTTGTTAAATAACGGTCCGGGTCTCGTTTGGTCGAGTTAACGGATGATTTAAAAGGCGAAACTTGCGCCATTGTTTTCTAAATAATTTTTCCCATAAAAATGAGTATTTACACGACTATGTTTCATAGATATTTTGAAATGTTCATTTAAATTGTTCGTTTTGGTTTATTACAAAACACCGGTATCACGGATAAACTTTATTCGTAAAATAAAACTTTAACTCAAATAATCACGTTAATAATAAATGTTTTTTTTAAATATAATGCTAAATGACTCGCTAAATATTTTTATTAAGTAAGTCGTGAAGTTTATTTTTAACTCGGTTTAGGCAAAACGCAAAAAGTGTCGAAAAATACTTAAACAAGTGAATTAAATAGTTAAATTAAATCTTTCAGAGTGTAAACATGAATGTTTTAGATTTCTCAAAGCGTTAAAAGTGATGATTTTTCATTACAATGATAAAAATTAATTTCTATAAAAATTGAAATAGTATTAAAGCTTGATTAAATTATCGGCCATAAATTTGGGTTCTCAATTCGTCTTAATAGTCTTCGGTTTAATGGTGAAGTGGTGAGGATATAGACAAGTCATTGTTGAAGTTTCCAACGAAAATTTAATGAATAAAGTCAAAGCATTAAATATATGCAACGGGCATAAGCGAATGGGTCTCGTTAAAAGAGATCGCGTCATCATAGAACTAGTTTGGAGTGAACATAACTCCATCGAAAGCGTTACAACATTATTCAAAACAAAGCGCTTATCATTAAGCGTACAAAATCACATAATTGCATGCTCACTAACAGATAAGCCATGCAAATTGAAAGAAAGCGCACTTATGCGGAAATCACTTGGAGTATACATAACTCTATCGAAAGTACTACGGCATTAATCAAAACAAGGTACTTATCATTAAGCACATATAATCACATAACGGCATGCTTGCTAAATAGCCAAATCATGCCAATCAATCAGTTCAATCACGTTAACTCATGCTTTCTAAATAGTCAAGCCATCATTAACAATAAATAATTCCGGCTAAGATCAGCCCAGGAAAAGTTTTTAAAATTATAAGATGTTCATGGGCCTGAAAGACATGGATGCATATCCAAAAAGATTTTTATCATCGTAGGGTGCTCACGCGCGGATCCATACCCTATCATCGTAGAGTGCTCACACGCGGATCCATAACCTATCATTGTAGAGTGCTCACACGCGGATCCATACCCTATCATTGCAGAGTGCTCACACGTGGATCCATACCCTATCGAATGGTCAAGTTTGCTTATATTATCAAACTCTGATCAGGTGCTCACTAGGATTTATACCATGGATCCATATCCAAAAGATTTTTATCATTGTAGGTGGCTCGACTGCGCGGGATCCATAACCCAAACATCATAGAGGGCTTCACAAAACGCGGACCATAACCTATCCTTGTAGAAGTGCTTCACGTGCGATCCATACCCTTATCATTGCAATGCCACAGTGATCCATACCCTATCGAATGGTCCAAGTTATGCTTATAGTATCACACTCTGAGCATTCTCACGGTGCTACAAGCACGATCGTCACCGTCAGGCTGCAAACCGCGGAGGGTGGGACCACTTCAAGCTCGCACACTCAAACGCACCGCGTTGAAAATGATCCGTTGTCCTAAAATTTGTCTCAACTTATTTTGCGAGCTCAATAATATGGGTAGGCGTACCCATCCGATCCGATGTCATATAATAGTGCCGCCTCGAGCTCGCACAACGTACGACCACTCGACTAAAGCACATATCACATAAACATATAGCAAGCAATAATTTTGCACATAATTTTCAACTATGGCTATCCGTCGTTGATCATCGACGATCAAAGAGGATCGAGTCAAGCACAAGGATTCCTCAACTGAATAAACAGAGACGGTAAACGGGATTGTCTTTTATCTACCGCTACGAAGTCGGCAAACTCCAACTGTCCATCGCGTACCGTTTTATTCCCTACGGATTGTGATGACGGATGACATTACTAACGTTCGGTAGGATCCGACCATTGTGCTTTACGGCCTTAGAAATGTCATTTAACAATAATTCGAGTCTGTAAATGAAGTTCGAGCAGAATTTCTAAAGACTTTCAAAACATGTCAATGGCTTGCTATTATTTTTTATAGCAACCCGGTCATCATCTTAAAGGAAAGTATTTCGACAAAAAGAAAACTTTTTCTCATAATGGGAAATTTATTTTTCTCGGGAATGAATTACTTCATATTCATTTAAAGGCTTGTGTTTACTTTGCAACACAACCCGTGCTTCCTTTATACAATAAATGTATGTGTCAGTGCATTTATTTGTTAAAGTAAGAGAAATCTTATTTTTTATGGTGTTGCTTTTTAAAAATAAAATAATCTTATCAGTAATTCATCAGAAAATGATTTTTCAAGGCATTTGACCACTCAAACAACGACTACAGCTCTTTAAATAGAACGGGTCATTGTTTGAGGGGGAGAAAATGTCAGATTTAATCTTTAAAAATCATCATGAAAACAAAAGTAAAGTTTTTTTTAAACGATAACGGACTAATTCTTAAAGGAAAAGTTAATTAATTTTAACTTAATTGAGCCTTATATGTTATGTGTTTATGCATGTAGGGATTTGGTAGCAAAACTTAAAGGTTAGTCTAGTTTATAATACTTTAGGGACTAAAAGTGTTGAAATTCAAACTAGAAAAACCTTAAGAATTTGTTATAAAGAAAATAGAAGGATATATAAACATGAGGGGGGCATTTGTATCAAAAACTCAAAGTGTCATACACAAACACCCCCTACCCCGTCATTCTCACCTACACAAACCAAACACTCTCATAATTTTTCCCTCCCTCCTCTCAAATCGTCAACGACAAGATCTCCAAGAAAACGTGAATTTTAATCCTAAAGGTAAACTTCAAAAGTGTTTCTCATCTCGTAAACAACTCCTAATCAAAAGGAGTTAGAGTAAATCATGTGATTTGGCTCAAAAACCCTAAAACTTGATTTAGGGTTCTTCAATATAAAAAGTGTGTGTTTCCTAAAATTGGTTGAGGGGTTTTAGACTCTAAGGGGCATAGAACACTAGTGTAAAATAGTTTGTCATGAGGATAACATTCTAATGGGTTTTGCTTGATTCTTGTGAACAAAATTTTGGTTTTTAAGGAAAAACATGAACAAGTTAGTGGGTTTGTGTTGAATATAGGTTAAAATCATTTCTTGAATGCATTAGAGAAGGAATATCCATGTCTTGAATGTAGATTTTGTGAGTTTGGGTTAAACGTATGACAAGTTACTCATTTTGTACTCTAAGTAAAAGTATTATGGTTAATTCATGTTATAACTGCTATATGATGCTTTTGTATGCTTGATTCATGATTGCGTGTATTCTAATTGCCTAAAAATTTGAGTTTATATTAATTTGAAATTACATGGGGCGATTTATACACTAAGAGTATAGGGGGCGATTTATACACTCGCGTATAGGAGGCGATTTATACGTTCACCTATAGGGGGCGATTTATACGTCAAATATAAAGGGTGATTTATACGTTTTCCTATAGGGGGCAATTTATACATTTTCCTATAGGGGGTGATTTATACGTTTTCTTATATGGGGCGATTTATACGTTTTCCTATATGGGGCGATTTATACATATCTTCTATAGGGAGTTATACACTATTTTTACTAGGGGTGATTTATACGCTATTTTTACTAGGGACGATTGATACACTATTTTTACAAGGGGCGATTTATACAACTAGTCCAGGGGCGATTTATACATAGATATATAAAGAATGATTTTTTCCTAAAGTTTTTTACTAGATAACTTATTTTAGGATAATTCTTCTTTATATCATATGAAAGTTACAATCTTGACTGTGTTTGACTAATTGTTAGTTTGTTGACCCTTTAAGTTGACTTTCTGATTAATGTCCTTTGTCCTATACTTTGATTGAATGCTTGATAAAATGTGTTAAATCTGTCTAGTTAATGAAAGTAAACTGCTTCCATAAGGTCTATCCCCATGAATCAAACTGTTAATTAGTAATATATATTTGTGTGTATATAAACTGTATTAAACAATTCTTAGCAGAAACATGAATCTAATTGCCACTCAACAAATTGCTCTTGACAACGCTTTGGTTACTCTCGAGAAACGACTAAAGATTGAAAAATGCAACGCGAGAATTGAGTTCAGCAAGCCACAAAGAGAAGACACATATCAATTCACTTTGGATGCTCTTAAACTATCTCCTTGCTATCCCACATTCTTGATCACTGCTAAAGTCCCTGATATATACATGCATTAATTCTGGAACACCATCAAGAAGATCATAGATACAGATGCATACCGGTTCAAGCTGGATAAGTAAAAGTGCCGAATTGACACTGAAGTATTTTATGAGATCCTCCAGATTTGTCCCAGACTCCCTGACCAAGAATTTGTTGAACCACCATCCGAAGATGAGATGGTTTCATTTATCAAGGATCTCGTGTAAACTGGCAAGTGTGATATGCTATCTGAGATCCATACAGATCATATGAACCAGCCCTGGAGAACATTTGATGTTGTTATCAATAGGTGCATCTTTGGGAAATCATCAGGACTTGATAGGCTCAGGCCATCAAGAGCTCAAATCTTGTAGGGTATGTACAACAAGAAGAATGTTGACTTTGTTGCTTTAATATAGGAAGACTTTATGTTTCAAGATGATAACAGAGATATAAGTCTTGCTCGTAAAGAGAACATACCCTACCCAAGATTTACTAAAGTTATCAACAATCATTTCATCTCTAAAGATAATACCATCTCTATGAGGAACATGATAAATCTTCACACAATCCGAGATGATACATTGTTGGGGACATTGAAATTTGTCTCCAAAAAAGAAGAATATCAAAAGTATGGAGCTCTAATTCTTGAAGAGATGATCAATCAAGACATCAAAGATTCTAAATCCTACAAGACTTATCTTGCCTTTGCTACTGGAAAAGCTACTCCTAAGAAAGCAAGGAAGTTTAAGAAAATTGCTTCACCCTCAAAGAAACTGTCTCCTGTCCTAGAAGAAGAACCTGCAAAGAAGCCTAAACAAGCTAAGAAACCTATACCTGCAAAGCAAGCTAAAACTGCCAAGAAGTATTCTATTGTGCAAACAACTGGTGTAGTCATCAAAGACACTCCTGGTGTGTTTGTGTCAAAAAAAAGCAACACTAAATTATAGAGCAAACATGGAACTATGTCTGATTAGCAAATCACTTGAAAGCCTGCTCAGCTCAAGCAAACTTAAAAAAGCAAGCAGAGACTCACATCCTTATGTAAGTAGCCTCAGTGATGAAGTTGTTACCAAAGGTTCCTGATGACATTAAGAACAATACAACCTGGTATAAATGAAGGAACTAGACTAAACCATGGGTCCCTGATGTACCCCAAAGATCTATCTAAAGTGAAAATCAAATATTGTGGAGATAGTGGAGGATGAAGATACGAAATGATGATGATAGTGATGATTGCCCATAATGAAGATGATGACATTGACATGATGCCGATTGTGAATAAAGATGCAAGGTGATATGAAGAGTTACGATTCAAATGAAGATGAGAATCCTACTCTAAAATCTGTAAAATGATTAGAAGCAGATATGAAGAAGATAATTACGTACTCCTGATAACTATGAATTCTCATAATGATAAGATAAATGAGGAACTGTATAAGGATGTAAACGTGAGTTGAAAATGCATAGAATGAAAAAAGAAAGGAGATGCAAAGATACTGATGTTGGTCGTGGATGATGTTTTCTCAAAAAAATCTATATGAACAAGTCCAAGATGAAGCATATGTGACACTCACAAATACACATGTCACACAAAACTGAAGGTCCCAATGCAAAGTTCTTCTGATTCTTCCTGACTTTGCCAGTCAGTTCTTAACTAAAGATTGATAACACTCCATCAGCTGACCATGAAATTGTTTCCATGATGAATGTCATGGTTAGTCATGAAGAACCAAGTACTCAGACACCCTCTCTTCTCACAGTACATGTAACGGTAATACTTGAAAATTCTACTACAGCTGCAACAACTGTTCCTCCAACAATTCTGCCATTCACTCCTATTCCACAACTGTCAACACCAACTCCTACACCAACTAAAGAAACTACCTCTCCTCCTGTACTTCTAAAATTTTCATCCTTATTTGGATTCGACCGAAGAGTTTCTGCCTTAGAAAAGGACCTTTCTCAATTCAAACAAGTTAACCATTCTGTATAACTCCTCGCACCTATCAAATCATAAATTCTTGCAATGGTGGATTCCCATCTTAGTACAAGACTTGGATATGTTGTTCAAACGGCTCTCTAGTCATACACTGTAGAATTTGAAAAGGAAGCTCAAGCTGAGAAGGATAGATACATCACTAAGAAATCAATAAAAGATATCATCAAAGATGAAATCAAGAGGCAACTTCCTCATATCCTACCAAAGGAAGTATCTGACTTTGCCACTCCTATAATCTAAAGCACCATTACTGAATCACTTGAGAATGTCGTCTTGGCTAAATCTTCTCCTCAATTGAAATCTATATACGAGGTTGCAGCATCACTCACAGAGTTTGAATTGAAGAAGATTCTTCTAGACAAGATGCAGAAAAGTAAATCGTATCGAGGTGCTCAAGAACATAGAGAACTCTATGATGGATAGGTCAAATCTTATAAGCTTGACAAGGATCTCTTTGAATCTTATGGAAAAGCATATTCTTTAAAGAGAGACCATAAAGATAAGGATAAAGATGAAGACCCTCTAGTAGGATCATACCAAGGGTTGAAGAAACGGAAGACAAGCAAGGATGCTGAACCATCAAAAGGCTCTAAATTTAAAGAATCAAAGTCAAGCACATCCAAAGGCACCAAGTCTCAGTCAAAATCATTTGGTAAGTCTGCGCAAGCAGAGGAACCAGTGTTTGAGGCTGCAGACACCGAGATGCCGCATAATCAAGGAAGTGATTTGGGTAACACTAATGATCAACCTAATGTCGAGGATGCTTTAAGGTGTGACTGGTTTAAGAAACCTGAAAGGCCTCTGAATCCTAATCCTAATTGGAATGCTAGTAAACCTGTTAACTTTAGACCAACTCTGACATGGATCAGCAGAATTGCTCATGCAGAAAAGCCTTCTCTCACTTTTGATGAGTTGATGAGCACTCCTATCGACTTCTCAGCATACGTCATGAATAATCTTAAGATTAAGAATCTGATACAAGAGCACCTTGTTGGACAAGCTTTCAATCTTCTTAAAGATACATGCAGAAGACAGGTGGAACTCGAGTGTCACTTTAAAGAGTGTTATAAAGCAGTAACCGATCGGCTTGACTGGAATAACCCTGAAGAAAATGAATATCCATTTGACCTTAGCAAGCCTTTATCATTGGTTGAAGACCGAGGTCATCAAGTAGTTCATGTTGACTACTTCATCAACAACGACCTCGAGTATCTGAAAGGTGGAAGCTCAAGCAGGAAATACACGACTTCTACAACAAAAACCAAGGCTGCTAAATATGATGATATTCAAGGCATCGAAGGCATGGTTCTGACGTTATGGAGTCCAGTGAAGGTAGCATATGACAGATACGTTGTCTGGGGAATTACTCATTGGGGTCCTAAACGATAATGATTATATGGATTCGCAAGCAATAGGGCATCCAAATATGATGTGTACTCCACAAAGAGAATCATTGCAGTAACCCATGTAAAAGTTATGAAGTGGTATGATTATGGCCATCTGGAGGAGATTGAAGTTCAAAGAGAAGATAAGAAGCTCTACAAGTTCAAGGAAGGTGACTTCCCAAGATCTAATCTACGTGATATTAAAGACATGCTGCTTTTCTTGGTTTAAAAGAAAATCTCAAATCTAGAAAGAGATGTCATTTTTGACTTGAATGTGGCATTGCATATGTTTACCAGACGTGTTGTCATTCTTAAGCGGGTGGAAGACCTTCTAGGAGTCAAAAGCTACAAAAAGAAGCTAAATATCACCAGGACAGAGACATTCAGGTCCGACATCTCCAAAAGGACTCCATACACTGCATATAACAATCCTCAAGGAATCATCTATCTAGACAAGTACAAGAGAAACAGATTGATGTGCTTGGATTAACTCTACAAGTTCTGTGACGAGACATTCACATCTGTCAGAGCTGTTCTTCTTAATAGTGCTTCCAACCTGAGGATGGATTACCAGCCAAAGAGAAGATGGAGTAAATTAGACAGTAAAAGGTCTCACATCATGATTAAGGCGATCGATCAGCAACTCTTTGAAAGGAGGTTAATGAGGAATTTGGAGAAGTTTGTTGGTGGGAGAGACTACGAGGAAGACCTCAGACTGCTTGAACGGACAAGATGACTTCGTCATATATTGTCCTACTCCATTTCAGCTCATTTTCTCATAAATATCAATCTTGTGAATATGTGAATAAATAGTGTAGACTAATATTAGGCAAATATCGTGTTTGAGTACGAATTTTCAAGAATTTCTTAGTAAATTCAAAAAAAAAATCAAATTAACGCATTCAAACACCATATTATACCCCCATAATTTGAGGGGGAGCATTAAAATGTTCCTAATAAGGCTTATCATATATAATCTGAATATTTTTCTCCCCAAATAATTTTCATATATTTGAATCAATTGATGTCCATCAAAATATCAAATGATTTGACATTTTGATAAGGGAGAAAATATGATTAAAATATATAACTTGTAAAAGGTGATCTTAATGACTCTAGTGCAGCTTCTTCCTCGTATGTGCTAAACATTTTCGAATATCGATGCATATATGTAGGGAAAGCAATTTTGAAAGTAAAACCATCGAGGTACTAAATGTTTTGATTTATATCACAAAGTACCTTGATTGATGTTTTCAAATGGTTTTAAGGTTGTGAACAATACCAACAGACCGACCATGTATTTAATTAATTGGAGTTATAAGGTGGTTAGGTATAGGTATTCAATTCCATGATCCAGCCAGAACCGGAGAGATCTACCTAGGGATATTCCATTAGTTAGAATAGAAGTCCTTATGTATGATAAAAAGGATAAAAAGTAAGAAAAAGGGAATAATGTAGACTAAGACAGAGCTAACACTGGAACAAAACCAATAACGTATTAGTGATGAAGTCTTGGTAAGCATTAAAGGGGTTGAAAAATGAAAAAGAAAACTTAAGATAAAGAGTGAAAAGAAAGAAGCTCTCCTTATAGTTAGTCAGAAACCGGGTCAATACATAAACTGATAGAAACACTAAGTTGTTTTCTGGTATTGAAGACAGTCGTCATGGGCCTAGTAACGCAATGCACAACCCTCCCCAGCCACTCAAGGTCGAAAAGACCCTTGTTTCAAAACTCACAGAGATTACACTCATTTCTATTAACTTTCTCACTCCGAGATTGTTGATATTGAAAAGGAGGCAATCAGCTCTAGCCTCCGATTACTAAAACCAAATGTGCACTATTGAGTCTAGATCTATGATAACGCTCAAATTATACATGTTTTATATGCGTTATCAATGCTTTTGTGTATATTTATCGGTTAATTATAAGAACTTTTGGTATAGAATATATTCGTCATTTTAGGTTTATGGTACGTGTCGCGGAAGAAAACAAAAGAATATACAAAGAATTGAAGCTTAAACGAATAAGTAAACTCAAACTCAAAGCTTCCCGACACCTGTCCACTATTTTGGCCATAACTCAGTCATATAAACTCCGTTTTAGTTCACTTGAAGACATCCAGAGCTCAAAAAGAATAAAGTTCAAGTGTTTATATTCATTGGAAAGAAAGTTAGAAGAAAAGGAAGAACTCAAGGCTGAAAAACGCTAAAGTATGCCACACTTATCCATTGTGCGCCGCACTTTCCATCGAGTCAAAGAATTAAAGTCTCAGTCAAAGAAGTGCATTAAATCCTTAAGTACTCCGCACATTTTACTATGTACGCCGCACTTCCCTTTGAAGAATTAAATGACACCCTCATTAACTCACTAAGTATGTCGCACAAATTACTTTGTGCGCCGTACTTTGACCCTAAACTCAGCCTATAAATAGTGGGGACTTCCAAGCCATTTCATTATCCCATTACACACCAACACACACTAACATAAAGATCATTGGAGAGGAGGAAGGATTGGCGTGGATCTTAGGAGTCAATGATCCAAACACCCCTTTTATCCATGGCATACCACCATATCACCACCACCACCATAGGCCCGAATTTCTAGAAGTTCTAACACCATATTTAAACCACATACCATCCATTTCCATAATCTAAACACTTCTCGCTTTGATTCTTAGAGGATTCACACCAAATTCTCTTAAGATCATCACCATAAACCTTTTTACCAAACACTCCATTTGGTGATATATTACGGATTTCCAAAAGTTATACTGGTATTACGGGGGGGGGGGGGGGGGGGGGGGGGGGGGGGGGGGGGGGGGGGGGGTGGGGGGGGGGGGGGGGGGGGGGGAGGGGGGGGTATCTCCGAGCATAGGTTGTTGTTGATCATAAGAACTATTAGTTTTGGGATTGGCGGATGTTGTAGTCAAAATATTAGTAATAGTACTTTTTTTCTAATATGTGAAACACGAATAATATTTGGATGATTTTGCTATGACTTATGAATATACATGTTTATGAATTCGATGTTATCTTGCTTGGATCCTTGTTTATCTTTTGGTATATCATTGCAATTAAAATAGGCCGAAAGGGTTAATTGTCTTGATTTATTTTGAACCGTTTATCTATGGCGTGTCAATATCATACTTGTGAGAATTATGTGGTAATTTGATAATCAACCCAATTAGAATTATGTTTAAGACCCTTTCTTATGTTGACCGACTAGGTTGGGAGGAATTCATATATATGCATATTTGATATAAACCATTCTTAATGCGCTTATGATGATGTAGTATATAGGCCGAAAGGATTCTATGTTATCATTGGTAGATATGCTTGTTATTATGATTACCCGTCATATATGACTAGTATGCTTAGTTTATATTAAGTCTTGCTCTATCTCTATCTATTATGTTATGTGGATCATGCCTTGTTCCTTACTTGCTTTATACACACGTTTAGGCTATTTGATCCGTGATAATCAATTAGCTTTGTTACTTGATAAACAATATGTGAATTGCTACAAATCCCGTGGAACGATCTGGACTTACCTAATACTATATTACACTCGAATAGGGTATACTTGCCCGAATGTTGTGTTTTTGGTCAAAATCGGCATTTCTAGTTATTATAAATTTAAAGCTTGGAAAACACACATCATGTTTTTGGCGCCGCTGCCGAGGATTTGTTTAGTTGTTTGCAGATTGTTTGCTAGTCTTGTGCATGTTTCATGTGTTTAAATCTCTTTAAATCTTTAAAATATGTCTGTTGTTGCAAAAAGTACGGCGCATAATTAACCTTGTGTGTCGCACTTCCCCTGTTCCCGTTTCTTATTTTGCAGGTTTATACCAGAAGTGTGTCGGTTTCACACCAAAATTGCCGTATTGTTTTACAAATCAAAATTTATAAACTTGCCATACAGTTTTCTGGCAAACTGACCCAAAATTCTTCAGACTATACGCCACACATATAATTTGTGCGCCGATTTTCCTAAAAACCCAGAAAGTACGTCGCACTTTACCCAAGTGCGCCGCACTTTCTGCAGAAATTTTCACCAATAGAATCAGATTTAAACCCAAAATCAAAACCCAAACAACCCCCTAAAGCTCTAGTCTCAGGTATGTGATCATTTGAAATCTCATTTTATCTGATTATACGCCATGCATATTTGTGAATATTTAATTTTTCATAAAAAAATCAAAAAAATATTCTTGCTTCATTTTGATTTTGACATGTTCTTGTTTATATAATAAAACTATGCTTTATGTTTATAAGTTTTGTTTGACTATTTCTCTTTTATTGCATTAGTAAAATTCATACAAAAATAAAAGTTGGAAAATTTTGCAGAAAGTACGCCGCACATTATCTTTTGTGCGCCGCACTTTTTGGGTCTGAAAAAAATATATATTTTATTTTTCCTATATTTATCATATAGGGTGTTTTAAAAATCATATCATTATACATTCTTGTTTGTGTTGCATTTGTTTAGTTCGCTTCCTTGTTTGGGAGTGTTTGTTTGTAAATTATTATATATTAAAAAAATCTAAAAAAGAAAAAGTTAAAAATTATAAAACATAAAAAAGTTTGTTTCTTTTATGTTTGTTTGTGTTTGTCTATGTTATGTGTTATGTTTTTATTAATTAATAAAGTGTAAAACTTTGAAAAAATATGTGTTCTATTATAATAAAAACCGCTGCATATTTGTTAGTGTGCGGCGCACTTTGGTAAATATTTACCGCGCTCATCTTTTGAATATTTGAAAAATTATAAAAAATTAGGTTATAAGTACGCCGTACTTTCTTTTTAGTGCGACACACTTCTAGTCTGGAAAAAACTAAAATAAATATTTAAAAAAGTAATAAAAAATATAAAAATATAAAATTATATATAATTTTTTTATTTACATTATATAATTATTGTGTGCTAAAAATAAAATAAAAACATAAAAAAAGGTTTCGTAATGTTTTGTGTATGCTTGTTTTACTAAAATGTATATAAATATAAAAAAATTTATAAAAAGTTTTGAACTTTGTGGGTGTGTTTGCTAAAAACCCTCACGAGACTATAACTCGTCCACTCGGGCCATCGAGGGGTTTAAAGGCTTGTTGCATATGCTAAATGCAATTGTGGTGCCTACGAAAATGTGCTTTAGTATTATACGGTTTTTGTAGTTTAGTTTATTTTGCAGATTAAATAAAACATGTAGAGCTTGGATTGGTGGTTGGAATCTTATCACTTAGGGATGTGATATATTTAGATCTGTATATTACATGTGGTAGAATAGACATGCTTGGCGTTTCGTTTCGCGCAATATCTTTCAGAATTCAACCGAGCATTTATGTGCCGCGGGAAGTTTTGTTTCTCTTGTATTTATTTTCCACGCTTGTCATACTTTTAATTATCTTTCTAATTACGCATATTGCTCCCTTAAGTGTGGGGGGGAATGAATTGAAAAATCAGACTCGTTATTAATTTGTAACTTTTGTTCGCCCTTAGTAATCTAAAAAACTAATCTTGTTTTTAAATTCTTTTGCCACTTAGGTTAATATATTAGAATAAAAGCGTAGTAAATAAATAAAGTTTTGAAATAAGAGATGTGCCCCCAATTGATAGAGCAAATCCGAATCGGGATTGATAACATTACTTGCGCATTTATAACTATTCTAGTAAATATGAGAGGATTTTAAGCCTGTATATAGCATACATATTTTATGCTTGATTCCTTTGATTATGAGTGTGCCAGTGATTTATTGATTCTAGAACTTGTGCTTGATATCATTACGAGACCGCAGTGAGATCACGTTCGCGTGATATAGGTATTTTTAAGTGATAAAGAGGCAACTTAGGATTTAAACCAAATAGCCATTCCATTTAACATATTATTCTTTTAGCTAATTACACTGATTAGCTAACCACCCAAATAAAACCCTTATGTTAGCACTCATCTTTAGTGCTAGATGCCCCTAGTTTAACCTGTTGAGCCATTCTATTCATTTTTTCTCATCCACTAAAAAAATATACAAAAATATAACCTTTAACCTAGCCTTACCCCTTATCAAAAGTCCATATGGTTGGTTGCTAGTTGCTCAGTACGATTGGTTGATTTTTGCTCACAATTTGTTCGGGCTTTGCAATAAGTATTGTGCCATTTCAACGAAGTTGAAGATTGATCACCTTCTGTTTTGTATTTTGTGGTGTATGCTTATCTCAAGTGTGGGGGAATTATTAGTTATGTGAAAAAAAGAAAAAAAATGAAAAAAAAGATAAAAAAAAGTTGAATGAAAAAAAAAGTATGAATAAGTGTTGTTTGTTAGATGGAGGTTGGTTTGTTCGATAACCTCTCGGATTTGTGGATTATCGTAACTAGCAACATGGGTTTCTTGGACTTGTCGACATGTATATTATAAAACTATTTCCAGTATATATTTCCCATTCCTTATCCACAACCATATAAACCCTTAGCCTGTACATTACAACCTGAATAAAAGTCCTCTTTTGATAATTATACCTGGTACTTACGCCATGTCGATGCAGTTTTGTTTCTTGTACAAGCCTATGGTATGAAATGATTCATGTCTGAGCAATTGAGTATGATTTTCCTTTTACCCTCTATTACATCACATACGAGTGTTTGAGTTAATTATATTTTCCTTAATCGTGAGGTGCTTAGTCATGTTATTACAGCTTGAAGATCATTGGGTATTGTCAAACATCTTTGTTTTCACATATTAAAAATCCAAAAATATTTTTCATAATTCTATGTTTGTTTTGTAAAGCTTATTATTTTCTTTATTTTGCTTGAGGACAAGCAAACCCTTAAGTGGGGAAAAAACCAAAAATATTTTTGAAAATTTCACACCCAATAAAAAATTTTAAATTAAAAATAAAAATAATATAAAAATTTAAAAATATATATAAATTTTCTTGTCTTGTCATGTAGGAATTTATTTCTAAATTTCTTTTTTTAGATTTGCTTGAGGGCAAGCAAAGTTTTAAGTGTGGTGGGATTTGATAACGCTCAAATTATACATGTTTTCATATGCGTTATTAATGCTTTTGTGTATATTTATTGGTTAATTATAAGAACTTTTGGTATAGAATAGAATATATTTGTCATTGTAGGTTCATGGTACGTGTCGCGGAAGAAAACAAAAGAATATACAAAGAATTGAAGCTTAAACGAAGAAGTAAACTCAAACTCAAAGCTTCCCGACACCTGTCCACTATTTTGGCCATAACTCGGTCATACAAACTCCGTTTTAGTTCACTTGAAGACATCGAGATCTCAAAGAGAATAAAGTTCAAGTGTTTATATTCATTGGAAAGAAAGTTAGAAGAAAAGGAAGAACTCAAGGCTGAAAAACGCTAAAGTATGCCGCACTTATCCATTGTGCGCCGCACTTTCCATCGAGTCAAAGAATTAAAGTCTCATTCAAAGAAGTGCATTAAATCCTCAAGTACGCTGCACATTTTACTATGTGCGCCGCACTTCCCTTTGAATAATTAAATGATACCTGCATTAACTCACTAAGTGCGTTGCACAAAATATTTGTGCGCCGCACTTCGACCCCAAACTCAGCCTATAAATAGTGCGGACTTCCAAGCCATTTCATTATCACATTACACACCAACACAAACTATCATAGACATCATTGGAGAGGATGAAGTTCTAACACCATATCTAGACCACATACCATCCATTTCCAGAATCTAAACACTTCTCACTTTAATTCTTAGAGGATTCACACCAAAACCCATATCACAACCACCGGGAGACATAGCCATGAATTCTTAGAGGGTGTTCTAACACCATGGATCTAACCACATACCATGCCATAATCCAGAAGTCTAAACACTTTTCCACTTGGATTGATTTCATAGAGGTGATTCACACCGAAATTCTGGCTTAAGATCATCACCATTAAACCTTGTTAGCCGAACATTCATTTTGGTGATATGTTTGGATTCTAGGAAGTTACTTTGTAACTGGGTTCCCGGGTATCCCAGTAGCATTTGGTTGTTGGTGTGATCATGGAACAATAGTTTTGGGATTGCGTGTATTGTAGTACAAAATTTGGTAATGTGAGCTAGATTTGTTCTAGCTATGTTGAAACCACGAATAATAAGATGGATGATTTTTGCTATGAGGAGTGTACATGAATATATATCATGTTTATGAATTCGTATGCTTATCTTGCCTAATGGGATCCTTGTTTTATCTTTTTGTATATCATCCATGAGCAATAGCAATAGTGCCCGACAAAGGGTTAATTGTCTAGTATGTAAGAGGTTGAATCCGTTTGTCTCAAGTCGTGTACCGCATATCAAACCTTGTGTAGAATTGTGTGGTAAATTGATAATCCACGCCAGGAGTATAATTATGTTAAGAACCCTAACTAATGTTGACCGACTTGGGATTTGACAGGAATTCATATTTAAGCATATATTGATATAAACCATTCTTAATGCTCTCTGATGATGTAGTATATAGGCCCGAAAGGAGTCTAGTTATAATTATTGCGGTAGATATGCTTTGTTATGAACGATATACCCATGCGATATATGACTGAGTCATGCTTAGTTTATAATAAGTCTTGCTCTATCACTATCGAGCGTCGAGTGATTATCTAGTGATCATTGCCTAGTGTTCCTTACTTGCTTGTGTATAGCAACATGTTTAGGCTTTTTGGATCCTGATAGAATCAATTAAGCCTATTAAGTGTACTTGATCTGAATATTATGGACCGAAACTATTACATGATGAAGTTGAGGTTCCAGAGGAGATCAATATGAATGTAGTCACCAGATTAAATAGAAGCAAAAGGTACTTTAGTGTATTATTCAGAGTCTTATCTATTTTTGATAGAGATGATTTGTCTGCTTTATATCAGCTAGTGATTGATAAATATCAAGATGAGATACCTGAAGGATTTGATTTAATACTTTAGGGAGATTTGACAACAATGTTCCATCCAAATGAAGAAGATGATTTCTGGAAATCTTAAGAGAAGTGGAATATTGTGAGCTGGAAGTTACATAAATCAACTGGTGTTCATACTCTGAAGACTGACACTGAAAT
Source organism: Tanacetum coccineum (assembly GCA_026074375.1). Classification (NCBI taxonomy): domain Eukaryota; kingdom Viridiplantae; phylum Streptophyta; class Magnoliopsida; order Asterales; family Asteraceae; genus Tanacetum; species Tanacetum coccineum. The sequence goes on along the minus strand of BQNB010011374.1, from coordinate 2,972 downwards.
GGTCATTCACATGCTAGTTGAGAAGAAGTACCCTTTGATGAAGAAAGTGATGTTGCAGATGTTGGAGTTGAAATTGGAAAGTAAAGATGACAGTACTATGGCACTGGAGCTTATTAAAGTCATCAAACAACATATATGAAGAACCAGCTAAAGAAGTTTCAATAAAGCCTGCTCTTATGGTCAAGGAAGGGGTTGGCTTCTTTTGTTTTGTGGGTCAGATGTAAGGGTTGTTTAGTGTTAATAATGTTCAGTTTGTGTCTGTGAATTAAGGTTATGGGATGTATAGAAGTTTTGCTGGATAATCCTAATTAATGAAAGTTATGATGTTTATTAAAGTTCAGGTGTTAGTTATGATGTTTAGAACTGGTTAAAGTACTTATTACTGCTAGGCTAAACTTAATACTGCTAAGCTAAGTTAAAAATGCTAGCTAGTACTTATTAAAACCTTATTAAAAGTGAAACAAGCTGAAAATAAGCAGAGGGAGAAAAAGCCACGGTTTAAAAAGCAGTTTCTATAAGCACTCTTTAAGCTACTAGCCAAAAACAATGAAGCTTAAACTTCTATATTAAACAGGAAATGCATAACATTAACGAATAGGTTACTCTGGCAAGATGGTAACCCGCTTGACTTCCGTAAGGGAGGTCGCGGGTTCGATTCCTGCTGGGGTGTAACATCCTTTTTTATAAGCATTTTTTTAGCTCATACTCGACCGACAAATATAAAGACATCATGAAAGCTTAAGTACATGTTTCAAGACTTTCGCTACTCTAATACCGTACGTCTTTCTTGAAGTGACAAGTATTAAAGTCAAATAATTTCAAAGAAATTCCCATCACTCTAATACCGCACGGCTTCCTCAAAGTGACGAAGTGTTAAAGTTAAAGAATTTCAAGAAAGATGTCTTATTCAAGTTTTCAAGACAAAGAAACAAGAATAGTATGAGCATGTCGGTCCGAAGGTCACAAGTACACAAGATGGTAAAAGATCACAAGATGATGATAAGAGATTATGTTTGATTGATGATCTCAAGAAGCTAAAGATCACTTACAAGTCAAGCTTAAAGGAACAAGCTCAAGCCTAAAGTCAAAAATCACTACAACATATCACAAGTTAATGATTGAAGTTTAAAGACTACGAGCTCAAAGACTAAAGACAAGCATAGTATGCTAGGATTAAGTGTCTGTAAAATGGAGTGACCTCCCTTAGGGGGAGATTGTTAGGAATACGAAAAGTATCGGTCACTTCCATAATATCGTAAGATAAGCTCGTAGTATAGTTTTTGGAACCTAGATAAGGTAGAAAAGACAAGGCCCATGCTCAAGCCCATGGTCGGCCACATTGAGGCATATAAGTACCCCTCTCCACACCTTGGAGAGGGTTGGTTGTTAACTTTTACATTTCCATTCTAATCTAATATTTCTCTCTTCCTTTCTCTCTCTAAAAGTGTTCATCCCTCCACTTTCTCTCTCTAGTTCTTGTTCATTTGATTGTGAGATTAGATAACTTATATATATTCTACATTTGGTTTTAGTAATCAGAGGCTGAAGCTGATTACTACCTTTTCAATACTAAGTAACTCGAAATGAGAAAGTCGATAGAAATGTGTGTAATCTCCTAATTTTTAAAATGAGTCTTTCTAACCTTGAGTGGCTGGGGAGGGTTATGCATTGCGTCACTGGGTCTATGACGACTGTCTTCAATACCAGACAATAGCTTAGTGTTTCTGAAAGTTTATGTATTGACTCGGTTTCTGCCTAAGTGTAAGGAGAGCTTCTTTCTTTTCATCCTTTATCTTAACTTTTCTTTTTCATTCTTTAACCCCTTCAATGCTTACCTAGACTTTATCACTATCACCTTGTTGGGTTTGTTCCAGTGTTAGCTATGTCCAAGTCTGCATTATTCATATTTCTCACTTTACTCCTTTTTATATCATACCTAAGGACTTTTATTCTCTCTAATAGAATGTCTTTGGGTAGATACCTCTGGTTCTGGCTGGATCATAGAAACGAATACCTAATCTTAACCACCTTATAACTCTAATTAATTACAAACATGGATGGTCTTTGGTATTGTTCTCAGCCTTAAAACCTTTTAAAAACATCGATCAAGGTACTTTGTGATATAAATCAAAACATTTAGTACATCGATGAATTTACTTTTCAGAAATTGCTCCCCCTCAACATGTGCATCGATATCTGAAAATGTTTAGCACATGAAGGGTGAAGCTCACACTTGAGTCTTTCAGAATCACATATTTAGTCATATATTTTAATTAAATTTTCTCCCCTTATCAAAATTTTCAAATCTCTTGATATTTTGGATATCAGTTGATTCAAATATGTTTGAAAAACTGTTTGTGGAGAAAAATATTTCGATTATTAACAAGCCATATTAGGAACATTTTACACGCTCCCCCTTAATTTATGAGGGTATTATATATATAGTGTTGAGTACGTTAATTTATAAAATTTTGAATTTATTGAAAAATTCTTGAAAATTCGTACTCAACCACTATTTATACTTGCCTATTTTATAAGTCTATACTACATATTCACATTATTCACAAGATAAGATTTTGAGATAGGACCTGACAATCATACGATACGCGTTATCATTTTGTTGTCCATCTCGAGTTCCCGTGCACCAACCAATCTTTCGAGATTCCAAATGATCTTTCTGTCACTCATCTGCTTGTCTATGAGCTCGACCATAAGCGTTAATCTCTTTTTGTCTATATCCGACCACTTTATCCTTAACATCTCGTCATTGTATCCCAAATGAAAATCACGTACTCTATGATGAAGCTCAGCCTGAACTTCCTGGAGTGTCCCATCCGAGAACTTGTACAGCTCAGCAGCCCGCATCACTCTTTTCTGTTTGTTCTGATCTTTATAGATTAGTCCTGGTAGATCGTATGAAGGAGTGTAGAGTTCTTGAAATTAAATTCCAAAGAAGGTCTTTTTGAGGTGCG
>BQNB010011373.1:3516-81630 GCA_026074375.1 Tanacetum coccineum | reverse complement strand
CACATTTATAACTCATTATACTCCATTATGAAATAGGTAACTGGTTATTGACGGTTTCATAGTGTATAATGAGTTGTTTATGAATTCGTAGAGTATAATGAGTTAAACAGGCGAGTACATGGAGTATTTATGGCTTTTATCCATATAAATACAATGAGAGTTTAGGGTTTTGACTTTATGAAAGCAGTAAAGATAGGATGAGAGTAATGATGTAATCATAGGTTTTCTACAGGTTTACAACTAAATTATAAATTTTAAATATTGCACATTCTATTTTTCAAAAATACTTGAAAATTCGTATTTTTACATTGCTGGAGACGCGACGCCGTCGGGTGTTAATCCCGACGCCGTCTCCAGGGTCTGTAAAAATATCTTCTTCGTTTTTAATGAGAAATTTCCTGCATGCAATTTTATTAGTTAAATCTTAAAAAAGCACTTCATAAAAACCTGGAATTAACCATTACAATCATATGACTCAAAACTGACGCGAATTAATCTAAACAATTTATTTTAAATGTTTGAATTGGTTCTAAAAAACGAGATATTTCCTCTACACTTATTTTGTTGCAAAATACCTTTGATTGCAAATAAGATGAAGTTATAAACAAACAAAGCATGATTACAAAAATTCATTCAAACATAATAAAACAAATAATAAAGAATTAAAACATAAGACACTCTGAAGTGTGAGAAAAGTAAATATTGGGTTGCCTCCCAAAAAGCGTTTTTCTTTATTTACGAGTCTTGTAGCTAGACTTGAAGTCACACGTCCTTACGTGAATTCTTCTTCATCATCTATTCCAGTCACATATTCGGGTCCAAGTTCTAGACATTCTTTGTAAAACCCTAATATTTTGTTCATTACGTACTCCACTCCTTTTCTCTTGTCCTCCTCGTTCCTAAGGTAGACCAATTTCGCGTGCTCTTTTTCTAAGTCTAATAATGAGTTGTACTATTCTATCTTATGGGGCATTTTATAGGCAACTTCATCTGTCCCATTTGTGAACCTTACTACTCCTTCGGGTGGGTCATGAGTCATGTTGGATATTTCAATGAAGGGTTTTCCTAGTACTACTTGTGACAGCCTGGGGTCACTGATTGAGCTAATATATTCAACAATCATGAAGTACGTGACATAAGTAAAATTCCCTACGAAAACATGCATCCCCTTAATCCTTTCCGTGAGATTGCTAACTCCTCTATCTAAATTTTTCCTAGGGTCGAGTTTTCTTCTCATGATCTAATTTGACATCATTCGGGTCATGATATTTAGAGGGGAGTTAAGATCAATGTAGGCTTTCTCCATATGCACATGTCCAATGTTGTATGGTATTTTAAGATTTGTTGGACATCCTTCCGTAATAATGGGGTTTCTCAGGAATATCAAGGGGATGGGGCCATACATGAGATATTTGTGATATGCAAGCTCGCTTCGAGTTGGGAATATGTCAAAATATTCCACCTTCAGTCCTCCTGCTTCGGGTTCCTCCTTGCGGGTATCGTCATTCTTCTTAACTATCTCAATAAACATCACATCACCATCATCCCCTTTGGTGCAAACAAATTTTATGCCAGATAATTGGGGGGCCAAGCTGAGCGATTCGAAGAATGAGTTGAGTTTCAGGGATTTTTCGGTTATGAATGAAATTGATGGATATGGTGGCGCAGAAGGGCTGATATTGATATCTTTTCGGCTGCTCTTCTCTTCTTCCTCATTTTCTTTCGGCTTATCGTCATGGGAGTCGCTTTGTTATTTGGGATGTATCGTGATGGTGTTGATCAAACCATGTATATGGGTTGAACATTGTGGGTCTTCAGTTGGGTAAGAACGAGCAGACAAAACTGAAGTTGTGGAGTTAACGTTCAGTTTTGGGTTCTTAACTGTGTCACTAGGTAGTGCTCCTGTCATTCGATCGGTGATGGCCTTCAACACTGTGTCGATTTTGTTGGTCATCTCGCTTTGCTGTTGTTTGAAATTGGCTTCAAACTTGGACAGTCTAGCATCTTGAGATGCCATGACGTTGGACACCAATCCTTCTAGATTTTATTGATTGTTAAAGCTTCGAGGATTGTTGTTGAAGGGACGGTTCAGGATTGAACCGTTGGGTTAGAACCGGTTAGGTGGGTTTGAAAAATTATTTTGGGAATTTTAGGGTTGTCTCCACATAAGGTTTGGGTGACTTCTCCATGACGGATTTTATGTGTCACCAAGATTGTTTTGCTCGGGTTTGAAAGTGTACCACTTACCTCCCGCTTCGTCGGTATGCGAGGATGCATATTCAACAAAGGCTTGTTCGAGATTTTTCATGCATTACTAAGTGTCATGGGGACCACTGCAGATCTCACATGAGGTAGTGATTTTGTTTAATTGAGTAGGTTGCATCGGAGCAAGATGAGCTTCCATTAAGCATTAGACTTGATTCTCGAGCTCGATGAGGCGGCGGTTGGATATACTCGGGACATCTTGAGGCAAAGAGATTGCCTTGATCGACTTAGCAAAATCCCTTGGGTCGTTCAAACTTTTGTTGTCATAGAGGGCGAGGTCCTCTAATAATGCCCAGGATTATTTGGCATTTTTGTCATGAAGCTTGCCATCGGCTGATTGGTCAATGGTTCATCCTGTGACGGGAGTGACATGGTCATAAAAGATTTGGACTTGAAGCTAAAGACCAATGCCATAATGAGGGACTTTTTGTAGTAAGTCCTTGAAACGAGTCCATGTTTCAGATAGAGATTCTCCATGATGTTGTTGGAACATCAGGATATCATTGCAGAGTTTTGCAGTCCTTCCCAGTGGAAAGAATTGAGCAAGGAAACGAGTAGTAAGATCCTCCCATGTGGTGATAGATCTTGCTGGAAGACGTTCATGCCAATTGCTAGCTTGATCGCAAAGGGAAAATTGAAATAAATGGAGGTGTTTTATGTCCCTGTTTTCACCTTCAAGGTCAAGTGAGTCCATAAGTTTTAAGAAATCCTTGAGGTGTTGGTTTGGATCCTCAGACCGAAGTTCATGGAATGAGCATCCGTTTTGCACCAATCGGATGATGTCGGATCGAAGAGGCACCACATTATTCCCTACAGGGAGCTTCATGGTATTCTTGTAGCCTTTATGGCTAGGTTTGGAGTAATCTCCAAGAGTGCGGATAGGATTCTCGTCTCCCATGGTGGTTGACGAGAATGGATTACTAAACAATTAACACAAAGAAAAGATAGACTACGAGAAAGCTAATATACAGAAATTAAATTCTTACTTGAAAGGATTCAAGCGAGTAGAACTAAGTTAAACTATGATTGAAACCTAACTATTCCCTATTTCCCACGCAGCGGCGCCAAAAACATGATGCGAAGGTCGTAAAGAACTTCAGCACGAAGTTTTACATCTCCCTAGGCAGTGTACCTAATTGTTGCAGTGTAGTATAGGCAAGACTCAAGGTTGTTATCGTTCTCTAGGAGAAATAGGTTGGGAAGGCTTGATCACGTCTAATAGAATTCCAAGTGTTGAAGAAGAAATTTCTTATTATATTTATTATAATTTTATGAAAGACCGGTAAATAATGTTTTAAGAAGTTGTTTGTTTAACTAAAAACTAAAGTAATTACAATCTTGCAATTTGGTGATAACTTTTAATGATAAAAAATGTATTACCTAATCAATGCACTTACTCCTCCCGATTGCTCTCAAAGATCTGTGCTTTGTCACACCTTATGATGAATGTTAATATTTTTCTAGTCATGAACGGATACACGAAACCCACCGTCATTTAATTTTCCCGTTAAGGCAATGCACAAGTCAGGTAGTATGAAGACTAATACAAGCCCCTAATAGTAAAATAAATGCAATGAAAACTTGAGAGGGACCGAACCAAAAAGTGGGTAAGGAGTATGTCGACTGTTACAGATGGGTATCCTTTTTAAATGCATGTGAAATATCTTAAGAGGGATCAACCATATAATGGGTAAGGTAGTATGAAGACTGTTACCGATGGTATCCTCTCTACACACTCGTGTTTCCCTAGACATGTCAATAGTGATACAAACAAAAGCTGGTTTTTTTAAGCCTAAAGCTCACATTCATTAACAAGAAGCAATATCAAAAAGGATATACAGTCTAAGTTTCATGCAATCATAGATAAATACTAAGGAGAGTTTAGCCTCGCATGTTATAAAGAAAGTAAGAAGATAAATCAATCAAACAACATATAGACATATTGAATGATTAATGATAAATAACCTTACTTGATTAAAACATGGATTCAAGGTAGTACAATAAGGTTTTGAGACCCTAAAAATGACCTATAAAGCTGCTAGAATGACTAGGGTTCGTCTCCCTAGGTTTATACAAAGTTACACCCTTAAAATCCTAAAAACGGTTTTATATTTTCAGAGATATCGACGCGACGGCGTCGCTTAGAAATCTTGACGTTGTCGCTACGTAGATGATTCTAGATCCTTTTTAAGTCAGCCACGTCCTGACGCCATCGCGAAACTCCTGACGCCGTCACCATTTAGATCACGACGGTGTTGCTTTATGCTTGCGACGCCGTCTCCACTCACTGTTTGCATAAATCTTTAAGAGATTTGGTGTAGGTCCGTAATATTGTCCGTTTCTTCTCTAAATGAGCCCAAGTCATGTGTATTTCCTCCAAAAGCCATCCAAGTGCTAAAAACTTGAAAACAAATGATTAAGCACGTAATCTGGGCATATTTGCATGATTTATAGGGTTAAATGACCCCAAAATGGTGTATAAAATGACACCTCATCAATCCAGTAGCATATGCTATAGTTGAAGCCAAAAGTAAGGCATCTTGGTGTTGGTTTTTGAAATTACTTGGAGAGGATCTTGGTATAGAAACTAACTTCAACTACACTTTCATTTCTAATAGGCAAAATGTACACATTTTATTATATAATTTGTCATGTGTTTTATGTAAATTAAGAACAGGTACACTTTTAATCCCATCCTTAACCTTAACTGTCCACGGGGACTTGATACAAAGCCATGCAAAGTATGTTTCCAAGTGCTGAACACATTAGTAGTGTAGCTCAGGGGCATACATTCATGAGAATATGAAGTCCACAGTTTTCAAAGGAGGTACGCGTAATCATGAGAGAGAGATTGTGCAGAGATGGGAATGCAGCCAAAGTTTGTGAATGTCAAGACAACAATACTGTGTGAGGTGCGTGTCACTATCTATCCAGATAGACAACTTATGTGCTTATGATTGGTTGATGAATCTCCATTAGAAAATGGAGCAGATCCCATTTTTCGTTAGGTAATTAGCTAACGTCCACAATGACAAAACCATATTAAACTAAATTGGTCTCATGAAAATGCAAATATAAATGTAGGATTTGTTTAACAACCAAGCTAATGCAATCTACTCTTAAAACAAACATCTGTGAGTAGTGTCATATAGACAAGATGATCTGTGTTTGCTGACATGGATAGAAGAATCAACCCATCATTACTTGTTTAGGATGGATTGTGCATTGCATCACTGGGTCCATGATGACTTGTCTTCAATACCAGAATCATCTTTGTGATTACCGATAGATTATGCATTGACCCGGTTTCTGCCTAAGGTTGTATGGAAGGCTTCTTTCTTTACACCCTGTGGAAATTGTAGAGGGGGGTGAATACGTTTCCATTTAAAAACTTAAAATATTTCGTATCAATTTATCCATCAAGTTAGATGCAATATGATAAGTGTAAATAATACATCTACATCCACTAGATCATGTCATAGCAATATAAGCACAATCACAATGTTAACTTCTATCTATGACAAAATCATCATCCAAGCAATATAAGAAACAATCAACACACATATAGATCTAATGCAAATATAAATGTAAGGCGATAAGGTAAATAAAGATGTAAAGCGAAAAGTAAAAGAAAGTGAAAACCAGTCGCAATGATTTATAGTGGTTCGGTCTTGAAGCACCTCTTCGCCCTACTCCACTCCCCGAGTACCCAACTCGAGAGTTACTTCACTAGTCAACAAGCTCCCTTTAGGCGGAGAAAACCGAACACAGCTAAGCTTACACCAAGTTTCGACACTAAGCCAAATGTCGAGTTCTAATCCAAGCTAGAACCAATCTATCACAACTAACCACACTAATTCACAACAATTCACAACTTTGCTTCACCACACAACTTCATTTCACTTTACGACTTCGCTTCACTTCACGACTTCACTTCACTTTACGACTTCACTTCACTTCATAACTTCTCTACACTTCATAACTTCACTACACTTTACCTAGACACAAACAAGATCACCCTGATCTATCTAAACTTCCTATTATCACCATGATCTAACAACTATACACACCATGATCACCACGATCTAACTATTACATAAGTTTGGAATACATGGACTCGATCTACACATTGTGAATGTAAGACATGTCACGAATGCACTAACTAACCTACATAACTTCGTATCTTAATGATAACGAAAGTTCTTCCTTGCACTTGGAGGAATAAGCTTGAATCACTTGGAAACAAATGTTTAAGATTAAATGATCAAAGGATTTAAAGGAGAGTATAAACTGATTTAGAACAGAAAGAAAGTGTGTGCAAAAGGTGAGAAAATCAGTGGGGAATAGTCCAGTATTTATAGGCCAGCTAAGCTGACTTTTTGTCTGGGCAGTCCCCTTAATTAGGGTGCCGGTCCCCTTACAATTAAGGGGGCCGCTCAGCCCAGACGCTCCTTTTTTGTCTTTTTTGGGGGAGGTGTTTTCTGAAACATTTCTAGCCGTTTTTTGGTAGAAAATTTGAATTCAAAATATTTATTTGAATAAAACATTTCTTTTAAATCTAAAAAATGTTTTGTAAAAGATATAAATATGCTTGTGACATTTTTATAAAAAAATGTGAGGTTAAATAAAAATTCCTTTGATCATAAATTAAATTAAACATTTATTTATTTATACCTTAAGTGATTTAGGTCGAGTGCAAACTTTGTTGAAGCAGACTTGAGACGTCGAGAGATGTTGTCATATGAATGCATTGATGATTTGTGATCACGAGTAACTTAAGCACTTTACGTTATATGTTATAAATTACATGTTTGTCATCACCAAAACATGAAGAGAATGTATAGATTAAGTATCGTAAACCAACAATCTCCCCCTTTCCGATGATGACAAAATATGTAAACTATAACTCATAGTAAAATGTATAAGTTACTTGTTTACACTTCTTTTCCCCTTTTTGTCCAAGCAAAAAGGTGGATTCTTAGGCGAGACTTATAATACACTTAAACCTTGAACCAAAAAGGCGAGCTTGCATCATCCCAGTGAAGTATTGCTTCTATCAACCCCATTTAATCATCCCAAGATATCTACTTTGACACTCGAGCACCCCTTAGCTCATTGCACTCCTATGACACTTGCATTCCATGTATATAGACTCTAGCGGATCCATGGATCAAATTTGTTGCAAACTCTTAACCTACATCAAGGGTTAGTTTCGTGCAACATAATATATATATATATATATATATATATATATATATATATATATATATATATATATATATATATATATATATATATATATATATATATATAGGAGCGATATTAAAGGGTTGGAATACACATATCAAGAAATGTGTAGATGTCATAACGGTTGCAACTCCCCCTCGGTGTATGCTCCCCCTTGTTTGGGGCACCAAGGAATCAAGCTACGGAAGTGTGCTACAAAAAGAAAAAATTAGTAGAAAAGTGCACACACACACACACACACACACACACACACACACACATATATATATACCAACAATGATACCTAAATATATATATATATAGCAATACACTAACGGGGAACAAGACATGCATGTCTTAGATATATGCACTCTAAACTATGACATTTTAAAAGAAAAATTAAAACCTAGACACATGACGTATACTTAAGACATGAGAATGTTTAGGAACCAATGATAAGGTTCGACCGACACATGCTTAATGACTAAGACTTGACCAACACCCTTTGGTATAATACCGACCTTAATAAACGAGAACAAAATTTGTTTATTGATTGACACACTATTATTATGAGAATGACTTCCTCAAATGATGGTAGGGTTTGTGTGGTACTCTTAGGGCTTGTAACTCCTACCTCACTATCCATCATACTTAGGCTATCTACATGCTCATCATAATCTAAGCATGCCATGCACCTAGGTACCTGTACCTTAACCATATTATCCCTAACTATTTGAGCATTTGGATTTGCTATTGTTTCATCAGAAATAACACTTGTTTGGTTGCTATATTTTTTTTATCATATTAGGCACAATCCTCTATGGCATACCATGCTTCTATATCACAAACTTCCTAAGATCCCCTTTTGCTGTCAAATTGATGATATGCCAGGATAACGAGTCGAGATGTTTAAGAAAGATTTCAATTAGGGTCCATATACTAAGGCCATGATTCAGGACTTTTTGGATTACGTCTTTGAAACGAGTCCAAGAATCATAGAGAGTTTCATCTTGATGTCGTTGGAACATCAAGAGTTGATTACAAAAGAATACATCAAACCAACCTATGCTAGAATAACCATACCTATTCATTATAATTTACAAATTTACAAATGTTACAAACAAAGGGCACACATAAAAAGATAGACTACAAGAAAGCTAATATGCGGAAATTAAAGTCTCACTTGAAAGGATTCAAGCAAGTAGAACTAAGCTAAACTATGATCAAAACCTAACTATTCCCTACGCAGCGGCGCCAAAAACTTGATGCGGTTGTCGTAAGGGACTTCTACAATAAGTTTTACAACTCCCTAGGCAGAGTACCTAACCGTTGTAGTAGTAGTATAGGCAAGACTCGGGGGTTGTTATCGTTCTTTAGGGGAATAGGTTGGGAAGGCTTGATCACGGTCTAACAAATTTCTAGGGATTGAGAGAAGATTATTTTTTTTGTATTTTTATATTTATAAGAAAGCAGGTAAATCTATGGTTTGAGAGATTGGTTTGGTTTTAGCTATTAAACTAAATAATAAACTATGCTAATGGTGATAACAATATAATAAAAGATTGTATTCATTTAATCATGTATTACTCTCTAGATTGCTTCTCCTAGTGTTGTTTCCTTGTCACACTTGTAATGATCTATGTAATTATTTCCTAAGTCATGAACGAATTACACGAACCCGCCGTCTATTTAATATTCCGTTAGGGCAACGCGCTAGTAAGATAGTATGAAGACTAGTAGAAGGCCCCTAAGAGTATATTAAATTCATGTGAAATATATTAAGAGTGGATCAACCATATTAGGGGGCAAGGTAGTATGAAGACTGTTACCCAATGGTATCCTTTCTACAGAATCATGTTTCCCTACACATATCAACAACGATACAGACAAAAGATAGTTTTCTAAAGCCTAACATGCGCATCCATCACAAGAAGCAACATCACTAAGATCTACATTCTAGGTTTCATACAATCATAAATGAACACAATAGGGAGTTTAGCCAAGCAAGTTAAAGATAAAGCAAGAATAATAATGAATCAAACAACAAGACATATTGAATGATTAAGATAATCTTACTTGATTAAAACATGAATTGAAAGAGTTACAATAGGATTTTGAAGCCCTAAAATCGTCCTAATAAGCTGCCAAACGAACTACGGTTCATCTCCCATTTTTACTCTAAAGTTACACACTTAAAACCCTAAAAACGAATTTCTATATATAGATAAATCACTGCGACGACGTCGCGTTTTAATCGTGACGCCGTCGTGAAAGAGAATATTATAGATCTTAGGCTAGGTCGTGCAAGCTGATGCCATCATGAAAGGTTGTGACACCGTCATGAAGTGGGTTGTGACGACGTTGTGTAGAACTGGTTACGCCATCTCCAGCCGCTAAGAACATAATCTTAAGAGTTGTTGGTGTAGGTCCGTATTCTTGTCCATTTCTTCTTCAAATGAGCCCAAGTCACGTGTATTTCCTCCAAATACCTTTCAAATGTTAAATTCCTGAAAAGGAACAATTAAGTACCTATTTTGGGCATAAATGCATGATATAAGGGGTTAAACGACCCCGAAAAAGTGTATAAAATGACACCTCATCAATCTTGCTTTCATTCAGCCATATTTCAATCTCCTTTATTCCATGAACATGTCATTTTTTCATCTGTTATTCACTTTCATGAAGTGATCTTCTTCTGATGTTCATCTCGAGTGCATCTATGTAGGAGATTAATTCACGTCTGTAAGTTTTAAGTTCTTTTCCTGTGTATTTTTTGATGCTCTCTTTCAAAACTTGATTATAACGATCTGAAGATACTACATGTTTCGAGGTGAAAAAGGTATCAAACTGTGTCCTGAGCACTGTAAAACATTTTCTTGACTCTCTTGGACTCACCCTCATGTAGATACTCTTTTCAATTTTCCTCTTTGTAAAAGTTATCATGTGTTTTGTAGGACAACTTCAGGTCAGTCGGTATCACGTTTGTAACCATAAGTATCTTTGAATTGCCAAATTTAACTCCTTCTTCATTTTCACAAACCCTTTTTAAATCGGATACTTTTTGATATATTTGATAATGGCTCTTTTAATTTTATTCAAAGGATATTGAGCAATCTTGCTTTCATTTTTGTCAGGGACTTTTCTTGAATGAGGTGTGGGCAATTCTCTCTCTTTAGAATTAGGAAAATACAATGATTCCATTGAATTTACGATGGTGGCAAATTAAATTAAGGCTCTTTTTAATGAATTGTTTGAGTTTATGTAATTGTGATGTTGTTTTTTTAAGTGTTTTTTTAGTTGTCGGTTTTTGTTGCATTTAAAGTGTGTTTATTATTTAGTTTTGTGTTCACATTATAATAAAAATCTAACAAATCTGTAACCACCCCACAAATTGGGTCGCAGCGGGGTATAAGGGCCCGGGGGATCGTTTCTTCTATGAATCATAAACACAAGATATATATAAGATTCGTCCAAAATAAAGTCGTTATTTTAATAACTGATTATACATTGGATTTACAAATTATTTGATACATATAGCACGAAAAGCTTTAACGTGTTCCTTGTTATTATTACTAAAGATATGGTTCTCAAACTCATGTGGTTTCCCAATTCTTAATACTAATAACCATTTCTTAGCATGTCATAATAACATTAATAATTTCCAATGTTATCCTTGACAACATTATGCTTTATGATTCTACTTATAAAAAAGTGCTTTTTTATACGTCAACTTTAATTGGTGGAGAATTCATAGTTTGATATATTTCATATATTGTAGGACAATAAGATTTTCCCATTGTGTTTGATTTAATGCAAACAGATGCAATGACCATTATCATAATTTGTAATTAGTATGTTTCCCTATGCTCAATGACACTTGTGATGCTCGGGTGACATTATTGATTTCATTATAATTGGCCTTCTTTCACACGTGATCGTGGTTCTCAATCCCGAATCATACCTATGTATCGACATGGGTTTGCGTTGTTTTCCAGATAGTGGATAGCTAATCACTTCGAATCGGGGTTGTCAATTCCCTATAGATCTATTCTTATCATTCTATGCTAACAATCTAGAGTAACTGACGTTCTTAGTTTTTGGGGCTCTCTTGGGTATATCGCTACTAGGCAACACGTAATCATAATATTAAAACTTAAACATCTTGTGGTCCAATTATATAACATTGCATGTTTTTTCTCACACCATAAATCTATGGTTAAAAACAAATACATGTTAAACGTGGGGATTTGTGATCTATAACTTGTGTAAGCGTAATATCTGGTTTCGATAACATTTAATGCGTCACGCACAAATCGTCAGATGCATCACATAATTTTAATTTAAGGTCGTTTTAGTACTATGCATGAAGATTAACATTCTACCATTATTACAATTCTATCATTGCAAACATCCACCCATCTTATTGTTTTGGTTTAATCTTAAAAATTGTGTTTAATAAGGGTAAAAACGTTTTTATTATTACCGTTTGTAGTAAAACTGACAGTAACTTTCGAGTTTTTTTTTTAAGCCGATTTTGTCGTTTCTTAAAGCCCAGCTTTTGTAGTTTGTGACGAGTTAGTTCGTCTTAATTTGAAATTTTCATATTTTCTGTCCCATGATGAACAGTACCTTTTACTGTTACATCAGTTATAAGTGTTATCTTTTAGTTTTTTAGTATCGTTATATTTGTTATAAAACCCGTGGGGTTGTGTGTGGTTGTAAACGACGTTATTTTCTTCGTTTTATAGCTCCGTTTTTTAAGCGTTGTATTTCGAGCTCGTTCTATATTGAAGTTTATATTTATTTTTGAGTAGTTTTTACAAAAATAAATGTTTCTGTAATTGAATAGGCTAACTTTTATTAAAAAATGGTTTTATAAATGTATTTTTTATCTTTTTTAAGTATTTAAACTCGACGTAATTCATAAACATCCATTCGTTTTTTAATCGGTAAAAAAAAAAATTATGATTCTTATCTATTTTGGAATCCAGAAAAGTGCTGTTTTTAATCTGTTTTTAAAAAACATCAACAACTTTCTGTTTTGTATAAATTTTTTATATAAAAGTTATGTTTTAAACCCGTTTAATTATAAGTATAAACTGTAATTAGCAGTTTATATTTTTCGTATTTTATCTGTTTTGTTCGGAGTTTCTTATCTTTTTGGAATCGTTGTGAGGTGTATTATCTTTCTAAATGTAAAACCCACTGTCTTGGATTCGAATCCAACAGGCCCTTTTTAACATCCATGTGTTTATACTTATTTATATAACGTGTTTTATTAATAATTTTAAACATAGTAATTTACACCTCAACTTCTTTTCGAGTCTTTTTTATATTTTGTAATTTCATAATTATAATGTCCTTTGGTCCATAATTTGTCCAAAATAATTCTGTCCAAGTAAATCTCAAAGACCATTTGTTTCCACACTTATTTATCTAGTAACTGTTAAAACACTACATTTGTTTTGTACATTACCATTTTTACACTTAATCACATTGGTAAAATACTTTTATATCCATTCTTTAATGTTATCATATTAAATCATAACATATGTTTACAAGTGTACAAAACAATGATCACAAGTAAAAAACTCCTTTTTATCATGTTCAAAAGTCATAAATGGTGTGATTCTTGCTATAAAGAACTAACATATGTATTTTAAAACTCAAATCGACAATGAAAAGTTATAAGGATTTTAGTTAACCTTATGATGAATTATGATGATGAGAAATACGTGCTAAACCCTTGTTTAGACTTTAAACCCAAGCTTGTACACTTGAAAACCCTAGTTTTCATAGAAAACACTAATCTTGCGAAACTTGCTTCAATTACTTTGTTAAACCTTTAAAACTAACCACTTGCAAACACTTAGGTATTTCTTGCAGGAATGGATTGTATGTAGGGGTTGCTATTGGTTTTGTATAATATCACAACTATGGATTGTGTTTAAAGGGGTGTTGATTGCAGTGGGTTTATAAGGCTCAAAAAAGAGAGGAGAGTAAGAAAAATATTTGTTTTTTTTTGCTAATGTGTTGTGAAGGTGGTTGTTATCTTTCCTTTATAGGAGTGCAAGACTTATATGTATAAAGATATGTCACATGAAAACTACTTATACATGGGGACCAAGATGAGGGTTTTTAGGGCGTGCAATTGGTCAAAGTTGGGATAGTAGGGTGAAGTTTGGCTTTCATTTTATTGGTGTGTAGAATAGTTTTAATGAAATTGTGGTGAAATTCTTTGTGATATTTATTGGTAGACTTCATCCTAGGTCCGGTTTTGTTGTTTTTTTAGTGTTTTTATGTGATGTTATTTTGTAAATTTTGTGTATTGGGATAAATGGAGGGTATTTTTTTTTTTTCTTTTTGAACACGTAAAAAAGTTTTTGGTGGTATCGGTTGTATGCCTAATCGTATTTTATTCGAAAACGTATCAATTTACGCAACCTATTATAAAAATAAAATAAATCCAAATATAGTTTAATATTATCCTCTAAATACAGTGACTTTAAACACCTTGCTTGATGGTAAAAACATTTAATAGTTTGGTTGAATGCCCGGTTACATTGTTATTGATCATTTTTTAGGTTTACGCGCTTTAATCTTAACGTTTTCGATTAAAAGATTAAGCCGGGTTACAATAATAATCATAATTAATATGTTGATTTTTTTGAGACGACACGCAACCAATAAAAATAAAATAAATAAAGTTAATAATTATCCTCAAAATAATTACTTAACACTTGCTTGATGTAAACATTTAATTGTTTGATGCCCGTTTACATTGAATGATCATTTTTAGCTTACGCTATTTAACTTAACGTTTATGATTAACAGCAAACGCGTACAATACTAAAAATACATAGTTGATTTATTGACGACGACGTCAATAACCCTAAAACACGGAGTGTTATAAAATCGCCTAATTAGTCAGTCAAATCGCCTGAAAAATCAATCAAATTGCCTGATCAATAAGAGTCAAATCGCCTGATAAGATGTTACCAAATCGCTTGAAGATTGAGCTCAAACCGCTTGATTAACTTAGTCAAATCGCTTGTTATGTTAGCTTAAATCGCCTAATAAGATGACTCAAATCGCCTGAAATTATGACTCAAATCGCTTGAAATTGTGACTCAAATTGCTTGAAATTATGACTTGAATCGCTCGAAATTGTGACTCAAATCGCTGGAATAGTGAGCTCAAATCGCCTGAACTTTACCTTAAATCGCCTAAACTTTCTGTCAAATTGCTAGAACTTTCAATCAAACCGCTTGATGACGAAAAAGTACACACAAAAAAGTACACCACCTGAACTTTACCTTAACGTTTAAGTATATCTAACATAAAAACCATAACTTTAACATTTTTAACATCAAAATTTAGGCCACTTTATTTTTCGAATAAAAGCTTAAAAACACACTTTTGCAAGATTTTTTCAAGTAAAACGGACACAATCAACACGTAATCATCCCTAGGCTCTTGATACCACTTGAAAGGATTATTAATCTCACATAATAAGCAAAAAAGGAAATAAGCTAGAAAGATATGAGGGTTTAGATAGAGAAACCAGAGAGGGAAAGCAGGAGGATGGATTATCATTATGAGAAGAGAAAAATGACAACCAACCCTTCCTAACATGCTAGGGAGGGGTTTATATAGGCCTTGGGACGCCTAGTTATTTTCCATAGGCCAGGCTCGGGATTGGATGGGCTTTAGCTAGAAACACATGCAATATTAGATTAAATAACGAGCCCAATACCCGTTCTAGCCTATTACAACGTATATAATATAATGACCGAGACTTCCTAAATAAATGACCGAGACTTCCTTATTCGACTCAATATTTTAAGGCTAACAGCAAGAATGGATCGGAACAAAGAGGAAAGACACTCCATGGATGCATTTGCATAAATGTCACCCCAAGATACGTTTATTCTCCAACTTTAAACGACCTTCATAAGACAGTAGATACACTACAAATTTATCATCATTGTCGGTTTAACACGCCCAATACTATTTAAGCACATAACATGTCGTTTATGATACAATAGAGAAGCAAACACGAACGTTATACAACCATGCGCATTGTTGCTGGCCAACCAAAGTAACAACACCTCGGGCAGACAAAACCATTCAAGAATCAAACAACACCGTTCAAAATGCGTTCAAACTAAATGACAATGCAAATGACAACCACAGCTAGAAGCACGCGCCGTGAATTTAACATTTTTGTTACAAAAAGTTCGAAATACGTAAAGGCTCATATCTGCAAGGCCATATCATAACAAAGAGGAAAGACCCGTCATTGTTGCATTCTCACAAATGCCCTGCCAAGATACAACTATTCTCAAACTTTGAAAGAGATCCTACAAACAATGGATACACTACAAATTTATCATCATCTCCTATCAAACGCAACAACATTCAAACATGTTAGCCTAAAAATGTGAGCGACTTTTACGAAATTACAACTAGTTATTTTATGCCAAGCATGTGAGGTTTAGAAACGTTATATTGTATAAGTTAGGCGTGTAAGGCACTATATATACCCCTCCTTATTTTCAAGGAAGGTTGAGGCTTTAGTAAGATATGTGTGTTCGCTCCTTTCTCTCTCAATAAACACACATATTCCCTTTATCTCTTTACTCTCTCTCTCTCTCTCTCTCTAAAATGGCTATTTATCTATTTAAGCCTCCCCGACCTCCCGATCATGTTTTACGAGTGATTTCTTACACCTAACAAAACATAAAATCTTTTAGTAACTTCCATACTCAGAAGATAAATCCAGAAAAAAAACATTATTTATCAACAGTTTTTCAAAACTACATCAGACATTAAACGCATCCCTACATAAACATGGCTTTCTTTTTTTCAAAAGACACACAACAATGAGCACACAACACAAATTGACATAACAGAAAACTAATTATCAAAAAGCATTTAGGTCTGTTAATACATGCTTAAGCTAATACGAAGAAAAGCTTAAGACTATATCAGCTACCCTAACACCTTTTCAAATAGGCTTTCCTCATGAACTTCGCACCAAAAACCAACTTGTTTATAAAACTTTTAAATGACATATTCCTGATCATTCTTATATCAACAAAACCAACTACAAACCCATAAAAAAAAAACTGAATAACCTACCTTCGGGTGAATGCAAAATCAAAATCCATATATTCATATTGATTAAAAATTGCATGACTTACCCCAGAGCGACATACCAAAAATAAATACGGCAAAGAAAACATGGAAAATTTCGCAGGTATCAATTCATTTATGGTTGTAATAGGGTAATATATTATTTTATAGTTTGTGTACAACCATTAATTGAAGCTTTCAACCCTAAATCATCTTTACTATACTTAAATAATGACGGTTCAATGGTTGATTCAACTCTTGAAAACGTGCTTATGTTTTGGCCGCAAGTTTTTTAACTTGGAATGCACATTTATGGTATAATTTCAAGGTTGCCCGGTTTTGCCACACCAAAATGGTACCATTTCTTATCGTTCTTCAGCTAAGCGAAAAAAAGTTGCAAATTTTTTTACACATACGATTCTCGCGAAGCCCATATATATTAATTACACTAGATGGACAATCAATCACAGCCGAGATACACCATTCAAAATTCTATCCATAAAATACCTCAAAACGTCCTTTCACTAAATACAGTTTTTTATTACCATTAATTTTTCAAACAAACGGACATAAAACATAAATCTCAACAACTATACACGCATTTCTTTTTTGTCGACAAATATTGAATTCTACACAACAATGAGCACGCTGCACTAAACTTACAGAACATGAAAACAAACATCCTCATAAATAGCATTAGCAGGGATTTGAACAGGCTTAATCTAATACACATCAAAGCTTAATACTATATCAAGCACCCCTAACACTTTTTGAAAAACAACACCCTTCCTTATCATTAATCACACCAAAAATCAACACCGTTTATAGAATTTTCGACCGGACACATCCTGATCATTATATCAACAAAAACTAATAAAGACATAGTTAAAAAAAATAGATTCAACGTAAAATAAAATACCCTTATATTAGATTCTTAAAAAACAAGCATGATTAATCGAGCGGGTGTGGACCAAGCAATTTAAGCCTACAAAATGTCATTTTTGCAAGCACAATATATTTTATAGGGTCCACAAACTTCAAATACCAATGACCGCCAAGTACATTTATCAAAAAATTTATCCACATATAAAAGTCCTTAATGACCAAAATATTCTTTACTCTGCCTCAAAAAAAAACTCGGGTTGCTAACTTTTACATCTATACAATACAAAAAAAAAAAATGTTAACACACTTCAAAACTTAGGACAACGGACGGTTTACATCTTATATTTAAGTTATATGGGCTCAGGTATTATGTTCGGCTGCAAAACTATGGCTAGCATTTTTTAGCTCCAACCAAGCAGTTCGTGTACAGTATTAACAAATCTCGGCTATATTTAAAACACCAAAACCACACAATAACATTTTTAAACGGACTTAGTTTTTATATGTCAACACTTCCCAAATAATACATTCTTACAATGTTTGTCAATAACCCTTACCTCGTCTCCACCCGCTGCCCACAATTACAAGACACAAACATTTAATGAACACCATAATGAAAGCAAAAAATAAAAAACAATAAAAATACATCAAATGTAGCGAATTATTGTTATAAATTGTTTAACAATGCAACAAACCAATGCCAACATCAAGACTACAAATGACCTAAAAAAATAAGCAGCATACAACTATCCCATACAACATTTTGGGCATTCATCGGTCACAACTTATTTACGGTCAAAATTCATAAACGTACGTGATCTACAACTCATCCCGGGCCCAATCCCCTATAAAAATACTTATAACTTTTAAAGCATTAAAACAAAAAACCCGGTGGGATGGCAACGACGCACTATTCGAATAAAGAAAAAAACCACTTACTTCATGAAAAAATCAGTGGTGGTTTCAAGGGTTTGGCACCCCAAATCCGGCTACCGAAAGGGTTTTCTTATCTGTGTGGTGTTGTGTTCTTGTGCAGTTGTTAATTTTTAACGTTCATACACTGTTAGTTTCCAATTAATGGATCTTTTTATCTTAGTTAGATGTATTTATAAACACTTAGATTAGAAACTTGTGGGGTTTTTATAAAGATTATATGCGGAATTATTTTATATACTAGAAGAAACAATATAACAGTGGAAACACAGATTGAAACTTTTACTATTTGTAATATCAACAAAAAACAACTTATTATTGTTTGTTCCTAACAGCTAATCGTGTTCTCACTTCTTTTCTTTGAATTATAATTTATGAAAAATCCATATCTAACTAATTTCATAAAAAGGGTTCCATTATTATTCACCAAGGAAAAAACCCTTTAGGCTTTACAAAACGCGTTAGAAGATTATTCAGAGATCATCATATCATTATACATGATTTATCTCAATACAAATTATAAGCTGCACTAAAGGGTACTAGGCCAGACTTGTTTTTATTTATTTTACAAAATGTTGTTTGGTGCATAAAATTATTTAGAGGTTAGAAAAATTTCGAATGATTGGACCCTCTTTGCATGGGTCCAAACGGTCTTATTTCCCTTTGACCCCAGTTCATTCTTTCACATTGTTCAAAACAGGAATTTTTTGTATAATCCTCCTTTATCATGAATATTACAAGTCTTTAATATTAGTGGTTTAAAACTTCCTCACACAAAACAAGCTTTTGGTTGTTTTTGTAATAACGAAAATCCCAACTCCCAATAATTTTTTTCAGGCATGGAGGTATTCAGCTTGTAATGGTGTTCCTAGGGTTATTGGGACTAACTTTCTCCTAGGTTGACTGCTTGCTTAGGTCTTTGAAATTAGAGATTCGAACTCAAACAGGTCTCATTCTTCAGCACAATCAAGGAAAAACCCAATCTTCATTATTTTGGATAGCATCTGAATTTTTCTAAAAATTCTGTAGAGGACATTTTCACTAACATCCTTATTTTCATTATACACCATATCCTTTTCAAATTCAGGCTGTTTAAATTTTTCTCATGTCCTGGTTTGGTTAAATCAATAATTGAGGTGTGTGAAACCACGCCTGTTAGTGTACGGGGGAACATCATTATTTCCTAGAACCAATTCTTATGTTTATCACATATTTGATTTGCATATCAATTGATCTAGACTTTTAGTGGGCATTTTCAATGTCTGTCCATTTTAATCTTGTTTATTCCTCTTTTTCTTTCTTAAAGTAGTTTACCTGTCAAAGAAACATGACATTTCTCAGGTATTAAATCTTAAACGGTGTAATAGAAAAATCAAATTTTATCGTTGTTTACAACCATTAATTGAATGCTTTCGCCTAAAACACTTTCAAACTTAAATAATGACGGTTCATGTATATTCTAAATCATAAAAGTGCTTATGTTTTGGCTCAGTTATTAAGTTGGATGCAAATCCCGGTCACAATTTTAAGCGTTCCGGTTCTTGCCACACCAAAAAGTACCATTTATATATCGTATCAGCTAGCGAAAAAAGGTTGCAATTTTTGCAATCCGATTTCTCGCGAAGCCATATATACAATCCACTAGATGACCAAATCATCACAGCCGAGAAATCACCATCAAAATTCAATCCAAAAATACCCAAAACGTCCAGAACAAAAACATTATTACCATTAATTTTTCAAAACCACAACGGACATAAAACACATCTCAACCTATACACGCATTTCTTTTTTCGACAATATTGAAAACACACACAACAATGAGCACGCAACACTAAACTACAGAACATGAAACAAATCCTCAAAAAGCGTAGAGGGTTCTTGATACAGGCTTAATCTAATACACATCAAAGCTTAATACTATATCAAGCACCCCCAACACTTTTTGAAAAACACCTTCATTATCAACCTCACACCAAAAATCAACCCGTTTATAGAATTTTCGACCGACACATCCCTGATCATTCCTAAATCAACAAAAACTATATAAAGACATAGTAAAAAAATAGTTCAACGTAAAACTCAAAACCCATATATTAATATTCTTAAAAAAATACATGATATACTCGAGCGGGACCAAGAATTAAGCCTACAATGTCATTTTGCAAGCACAAATCTTAAAGGGTCCAACTCAAACCCACGACCGCATTACATTTTACAAAATTTACACAAAAAAGTCTTTATGACAAAAATCACACTCTAGCCTCAAACTCGGTTGCTAACTTTTACATCTTTACCATACCAAAAAAAGTAACACACTTCAAACTTAGACAACGACGGTTAATCTATATTCCAAGTTATATTGGCTCAGGTATTATGTTGGCTGCAAAACTCGGTCGCATTTTAGCACACCAGTTCGTGCTACAGTATAACTACAGCTCGGCTATATATATAACCAAAACCCACAATAACATTAAACGACATAGTTTTTATATGACAACACTTCCCCATAATACATTCTACCAATGTTTTCAATAACCCAAACCTCGTCTCACCCGGCAGCAAAAATACAAGACACAACCATTAACACCATAATGAAGCAAAAACAATAAAAATACATCCAAATGTAGCGAAATATTGTCGAATTGTAATATGCAACAACCACAGCCAAATCAGATCTACAAATGACTAAAAAATACAGCATGCAACAACTATCCCTTATCAATTAAAACCAAACAAAAACCCCAAAACCAAACAACATTTTAGGCATCATCGGTCACCCTTATTTACGTAAATCATAACGACGTGATCTACAACTCATCCCGGCCCAAACCCCTAAAACAATAATAACTTTAAAGCATTAAACAAAAACCCGATGGCAACGAACGCACTAAACGAATAAAGAAAAACCAATTACATGCATGAAACAATCAATGGTTTCACGTTGGCACCCCAAATTCGGCTGCCGAAGTGGTTTTTTATCTATGTGTGTATGTGTGTGTGCAGTTGTTAATGTACCGTCACATACCACTGTTAGTTCCAATTGAATGGATCTTTTTATCTTAGATAGATCTAAAACAACTAGATTAGAAACCTTGTGGTGTATATATAAAGATTATGCGGAATTAATCTTTATATACTCAGAAGAAACAATCAAACAGTGAACACAGAACTTTCACTATATTGAACTAATCACAAAACAACTATATGTTTTGCCTAACAGCTAATCGTGTTCTTCTTCTATTCTCTGAATATTAATTTATGAAAAATCCCTATCTAACTATGCCGTAAGGGTTCCTTTTATACACCAAGGAAAAACCCTAATAGGCTTACAAAACGC
Source organism: Tanacetum coccineum (assembly GCA_026074375.1). Taxonomy (NCBI): domain Eukaryota; kingdom Viridiplantae; phylum Streptophyta; class Magnoliopsida; order Asterales; family Asteraceae; genus Tanacetum; species Tanacetum coccineum. The sequence goes on along the minus strand of BQNB010011373.1, from coordinate 59,843 downwards.
GTTAGAAGATTATGCAGAGATCATACATATCTATCCCTAATTTATCTCATATGCAGCACTAAATGGTACTAGGCCAGACTTGGTTAAAACTGCTGTTGGAGCAAAATTCCTTCTAGAGTTAGAAAAATTTTGATGACTGACCCTCATTGCATTGGTCCAAACTTGTCTAATTTCCCTTTGACCAGTTCCCTCTTTCACATTGTTCAAAATAGATTTTTGTATAATCCTTTTATCATGAAAATTACAGTCTTTAATTAGATGGTTAAATCTCCCACACACAAAACAAGCTTTTGGTGTAAACTAAAATTCAACTCCCAATTTTTTAGGCATTAGGGTATTCCAGCTTGTACTGTTGTTCCTAGGGTTTTGACTAACTTTCCTATGTTGATCAGCTTGCTTAGGTCTTTGAACATTAAGAGATTCTAATACAACAGTCTCATCTTCATCACAATCAGAAACCCAATCTTCAATTATTGGAGCATCTGAATTTTTCTTAACTTCTTTAGAGACATTTTCACTAACATCCTTATTTACCTTAACACCATATCCTTCAAATTCAGGCTGTTTAAATTTCTCAAGTCCTGAGTTTGATAAATCAATACTAGGAGGTGCAAACAAGCCTGTAAGTGGAGGGGGAACAACATTATATCCTAGACCCATCTTATTTTTATCAGATATTTGATTTGCAATCAATTGATCCAGACTTTTAGAGGCATTTTCAAAGTTGTCAATTTTAAACTGTTTATCCTCTTTTTCTTTCTTAAGTCTTTCTACCTGTTTCTTAAGAGCATTAATATCTGATTCATTAAATGAGGCATCACTTTTAAGAACAGCAATCTGATCACAAAGCATTCTTTCATTTTTCTTGTAGAAGACTAGTCGTTCTTCCACAGACTCTAAACCCTTTTTATAGCTATATAAATCAGATTCAGACTTACTAAGCTCTATTCTCAACTTATCATAACTAGACTTAAGATCTTCAAAGTTTTTAAGACAAGTTTTAGAGCAAGTTTTGTTATTTTGTACCTTAGAGTCAGAGAAAGCCATAAGTGCAAAGTTGGTAGAAGCCTCCTCATCTGCCATGTAACTCCAATCAAATCCAGTCCCATCTATAGCTAACATAGCTTTGGAAGAAGATTCTTCCACATTCACTGTTCTTCTTGAGCTATCTTGACTTCTGCTCCTGTTCTCTTGACTCCTAGGATTTCTGCACTCTCTAGCAAAATGTCCCAACTTATGACAGTTGAAACATTCCACCTTTTTCTTGTCATAACCAGTCGTATCTCTTCCATTGATGATAATCTTTTTACCAATTCTTTGATAAAACTTTCTTGCTTTCATACTCAGCAATGCCAATTGCCACTTTAAATCCATTTCATCAAGATCATCTTTATGGATTTGCTCTAGGTCTTCATGAACAACTTGAGACCCATTAGGTTGAGTGGCTAGATAACCATATATTGTGGCATCACTGAGACAAGCAGTACTATTATTAGTGCTAGCAGTACTAACAGGAGTACTACCAGTACTAACATAAAAATTAGCAGTATTAACATCATTTGTACTGCTATGACCTGAGACAAAAGCCAAATTCTGAGAGCCTGAGTTTGAGCTAGAGGTTACACTTCTTTTGACTTCTGGTTCAACAATCTTAAAATTGTTGTAAAGATCATCAAAACTTATTGAGCCCAGATCTGATTTGTTCCTCCAGACCACAACATGCATACCCCATTCAGTAGGAAGACTTCTTAAGAATTTCAGGTTAAGTTCTTCTGGAGTGATGTTTTCACCTAAGATAGTTAACTGGCTTACAATTTTCTGAAGCCTGTTAAAGATAGAGTCAAGTGACTCTGAGCTAGAAGCATTGAAGGTTTCATACATCTGCTTTAAGAGTGTCTTTTGAGTCTTCTTGGTGGCTTCATTACCACCAAATCTTGCTTCTATGGCTTCAAATAAAGACTTGGCATCCTTGTGTTTATTGAAAGTAAGTAGATGCTCACTTGGAAGTGTCATCATCAGGATGCTTCGGGCTTTAAGATCATTCTTCTTTAGGATCTTCTGTTCAGCAGTAACAGCACCAGGTATTGTTGTAGTAGATGTACCATCTTCGTTTGTAGTGGTTCGAGCTACTGGCTTGAAAGAGTTGCCTTCCTCTATGATCTCCCAGAGAGTATAATCTTGAAGTTGAATATATGACTCTATTCTGAGTCTCCATGTGTCATATTCACCTTGCTTGAGAAGTGGCAGTTTTGCAAGAGAATTGTTTTGGGTATTTTCTAGATCCATGGTTTTTGATATAGGGAATGAACAGAGAGATGGATCTAGTTTGTTTCTTCTAAATCAAGGTTTCAGAACACCCGCTCTGATACCACTTGTTGGTTCCAATTGAATGGATCTTTTATTCTGCTTAGATAAATCTAAACAACTAGATTAGAAACCTTGTGGTGTATATATAAAGACTATGCGGAATTAATCTTTATATACTCAGAAGAAACAATCAAACAGAGAACACATAACTTTCACTATATTGAACAAATCACAAAACAACTATATGTTTTGCCTAACAGCTAATCGTGTTCTTCTTCTATTCTCTGAATATTAATTTATGAAAAATCCCTATCTAACGATGTCGTAAGGGTTCCTTTTATACACCAAGGAAAAACCCTAATGGGTTTACAAAACGCGTTAGAAGATTATGCAGAGATCATACATATCTATCCCTAATTTATCTCATACATATATCATAAGCAGCACTAATATACTAACTAACAGTACTAACTATAAACTGACAGTACTAACATTGTACTAACAGTACTAACTATAAATAGCGGTACTAAGTCTTCAACTAATAGTACTAAGTTCTTCAGCAGCATTATTTTGTAGAAGCTCTTTAATTCCCAACAACCACCCTCCACCTACCAAAATGAAAGAGTTTTTGAACGGTCATGCACCAATAATTTTTTAGACTAAACGATGTTGTTTTAGAAGCCTAGAGTATAGCCCAGGCAGTAGGCCAGGCCAACCAAATAGCAAAATGACATCATTTTTTAACCCTTAAAACGTTTTCGTTTGGTTCGCTATTGTATATAAGGGTAATGTGTGAAAATTGTGTGTGCTTTTCTCTAGAGTGATTTACTTGATGAGCATTCATGAAAATGGATAGGGAGGGTGGTAGTTAAGTCGATCTATTGGTGGTCGCAGTGATGGTAGTCAATCTACTGGTGGTAGTGGCGTTGAAGATGGTTATGAATTTGGTAGTGGTTGTCGTGACAGTTGTGGTAGTGGTAATAGATGTTTCTGGCAGCTTCAATGATGGTGGTGGTGGTCACAGTTGTAGTTGGTGTGTGATTTGATCAAAAAAGTACTATATTTATGCATAATTTCTTCCCATTATATTGCTCGTTACTTATATTTTTTATCTAAGTATTGGTATTAATTTCTTTACTTTTGATTACTTAGTAAATTTGGAGGAAAGACACGGAAAATAGAGCACTTTAGAGCAAAAACACAGAAATTCCCATTCGTGATAAAGTATACGACGTATGCACACAAATGGTGATACGCCGTATTGAACTGCTCATGATATTTCAAGAAATACAAGTACTCATAAATTCATAAAATACCTATATTGGAGCCATAATGAAGAACTGACCTCAACGTATTAAAGGCATGTACCGTATTCACCCCATTGGTGCAATACGGCGTATTGAAGGCATAAGTCAGCATTGACTTGATATATAAAGTAATACTTGGACATTATGCTCACGTTACTATACGGCGTATTCACCATTAGTGATACGCTTTGTATTGACTATGTTCACAGACCCTATAAATAGAGGTCATTAGCTCAGGTTTTGAACAAACAATTCTACCATTGCTAAACCCTAGAATGACTCAAGAACTCCAGGAACACCATAGAAGGAAGATATCAAGTGGGGGAACGTATTTCATTAACATCACACTAGTTTAATCATTCGGTTTGATTTTGACTTCATTATGTCTTTGTTTCTTATATCTTTGATTAAAACTACTTATGTTGCTACTGAAATTATAAGCTAAATCCATTTGGTGTTACCCGAGTTATGAATACTATGTTTATTTAATTCCATGCTTACTTTGATTTAGTGCGTTTTCTCGGCTAGGTGCTTGCCGGCGAGGGGAACTGCAAATGGTGTTATGCTTTCCTGGTTCTATTGGGTTAGTGTTAAGTAGGTGATTTAGCCCACTTGTAAAAAATTTTAGATGTTCATCGCTTAATAGTATACCGTTTGGGTGCTTATTATTATTATGTCTATTGCTAGATTATTAGTTAGAGATTGACGACCTTCGGTTATTAATCCTTATCAAAATAGGTTAAGGACGATAAGTACATTATGGAGACTGTTTACCGAATTCCCTTATAGGACTAAAGGTGGACCAAACCCTAGGTTAAACAAAACGTAACTAAGGCATGCAAGTTAGTATACTACTTTTTAGAGGTGGACCAAACCATAAGACGTAGGTGGGTAAAACTGTAACCCTTATCGACACCCTTGATCCATGATTAGTAGGACACCATAGATAGGTCACTTAAGATTAATTGAACAATGTCATGCATAGTTGTTACTGAAAGCCCCTAGCAACTTACGAGATCTAAGCATTTGCACTAGTGTACAACATAAGCTAATGGTACGGTTTTTACAAGTGCGGTGGTAACTCAAGAAAGGTAGAGATAGATAGCTATATAATAAGGTAATCATGACCATCTGGCCCTATTTACAAATACATATCACCAACCTAAACAATCTAGATCATTACACTAAGGGTAATAAATGTAAACGGGATAATAGTAGTTAATTAATAAACACAAAATCATGCCAACCTTTCAGGTTGAAAACCTCTTAAAACATGTAGAATCTTTAGAATAGATTTAATTCACCCACTCCTAGTAAACGACCCATACTTACCTTGTCACTAGCTATGTACAATTGGGTAGTTTTTGTGTTTTTTAGTATCTTTGTGAAAAAAATTACGTTCTATGATTTTTGTCGTATTTGCATCAATACGACGCATTCATTTTTGAATATGCAGTGTTGAGTACAGTTGTAACACCCCCAAAATGGGTCACAGTGAAAATATGTCCAGGAGTGTTACTTCATAATATATATTGCACAAGATATAAGAGAACGACCTCTAAATGAGTCGTTTGAAAAGTAATCTCATTGATTTAATAAAAATTGAACTTGTTATAACATTTGTCCCAAAGTTGCATCAAAATGTAAGATTGAAATAATACAACGACATTTGATAGTTTGAATATAAGAAGAAATCCATGAATGTAATCTTGTAAAATTTAGACTCCAATGCACATCAATTGCTTCAAGCATCTTATTCACCTAAGAAATACATGCTTAAAAGTGTCAACATAAAGTTGGTGAGTTCATAGATTTATGTAAATGTAAATGTAGGATCAAAAGAGTTTAGTGTTTACTGCTTCACCACAGTATCATGAAAAGTATTTAACAATTAGTGGCCTTCAATAAAAGTAGTGTGGACCATAAGATTTAAAACGTATGATTATTGTAACACATACAATATCACAAAATGTAATTACGACTGCACTAAGCTCATGACACTGATGCTACAACTTGTATGTGTGCAATTTAATGCAATTGAATGCCCTGTGTAGATGTCAACCCGTAACATCTAAATCCGACATGGTATACGTCCGTTAGTTCGGTCCGCCGAAACTAGTGAGAGCTACTCATCCGAACGGGGATGTCAATCCTAAATAGATCTATTTATAATACACACGCTTACATCAGTAATTAACAGTTCATGATAGTGGGCTTTGTGGGTTACTGCTACTTAGGCACGCTACGTAATTATTGTAAACATCGAAAAGTATTGTACTTGTGTCCTTTTGTAAAATGAGCCATGTAATGAATCTCACTCCGAGATTTGTAAATGAGTATGAAAACGAGTATGTAAATGAGTCTTGTAAACAAGTTTGTAAACGAGTATGTAAACGAGTTACGAAAACAATCGTGTAAACGTATTTGTAAATGAGCATATATTCTCCCCAAAATATTTAAAAAGGTAAAATAGGGGCCATGAAACTCACCTCAAGTGAAAGTATCGGATGTAGTAACAATCAACAAAGCATGACGTCACAAATAGCAGAATGCAACCTAATTAATTATAGGTCGGATAAGTATAATGTAATCGAATAGATTAAAACGATGTATATCATTATATCACCACCTAATAGTTTTGTTTAACTTGTATAAATCGAAATTGTGTTTACGTTAAGTTTACCATTTAACGCTCAAGTATAATCATCTAAAATGTTTTCTAAGAATCGAAATGTTAATTATAGTCTACTACGTTTGGTTTACCATTTTTATTATATTTACAACGTAAATATATTTATATTCCGATTAGTTTATAAAATAATATTTATAAAGTTTAAAACGCGTATAAATATTATATAAGTGTTACTATAATATTTTCTAAAGTTTTTATAGTCCAAACAAACCCGAAAACGCCCGAAAACCCATTTTTACTATTCCAAACAGCACCCTTTTCCAGTGAATAGTGCACAGGAAATTTCATGTCGATGTCCAAAAAACAGTCCAACTTTGCTTACGTTTTACTCACTCGTTATACACTTTCGGCCTCCAAAACTCGCGATGCTATTGTAAAAAATCATTCTAAACAAGTTTGTAGTTTTATACTTAAGTCGATTTGGACCAGAAAATAGTGAAAAACACAATTTATAAAACTGCCAGCTTTTTGCCGAAAAACTATTTTGCCGGTATTGTTTCAAATCTAGTTTTGGCCATAACTTATTCGTTTTAAGTCTGTTTTTAGCGTTCTTTATATGCCCGACATCGTGTTAAGATATACTTGTTGGATTTTTATAACTATTAACCATTAAAACATGAGTACACAACGGAACATATAAATACGTATAGAATATGTAATTAACAAAGGGATCAAGAAGCGTGTACCTTTTAGCAATAAACGAACACCGTTCTTGAATATACACGTCTGTATAAATTGAATACCACGCAAACTAATAAAGTTACCAAAGTAGATAACCTAATCCATCCAACTCTTCACAATAATTATGAATAATAAGTTCTAAGATACAAATAAGTGTTAGTTTATGGGTTATGAACCTAACAACATTCTACAAATTCACAAGTAATTTAATGTGTTCTTGAGTTTGTCTTTGGCAAATGTTTATAAAAGTAAACTAGTTGGTGATATAACTTTATAATCAAGATGTTTATATGTAAAAATACTTAATGAAAGTATAGAAACATGAATGAACATAATCAATATGTATGAAAATCAAAAGAGTGAGTATAGTATGCTTACAAAGTGAATAATCAAAAAGGAACCCTAAATTTTGATTCTAAACCCAAAATCATTATAAAAAGCCCAAGTCTTGATTATGAAAACCCTAACTTGGTCTTGAAAAACCCTTGCTTAAACTTGAAACCCTAACTTGGAAACCAACTTGAAACACCTTAGATTATACTCTTGATTACCCTTGTATACTTGTAATATCAAGAAAATGGAAGCTATGAATTTTTCTATGGCTGTATATTGAGCCGTGGGTTGTGTAGAGAGGAAAAAGGGTTTTGTGATTTCTTATTAGTTATCAAATGGTATAAGTCTTGCTACTTGTATGCATAATATATAACATAAATATCTAGGGGACAAACTAACATCAAGTCGATGAAAATTAGGAGGGGGTTGAGTTTTGTAAGATATTGGCATAGGAGGGGAAGTGGTTGTGTAAGTGGTAGCTAGAACTTGTAAGGTAGTTGTTTGTTTGATAATGCAAGACTAGATTTTAGCACATGGTAATTTATAAACCAAAAATTATATTGTTTTGTGTATGTAAATATACATAACCGGACATAGTGGGGTTTTTGTGTAAGAATGATATAATTTTTGGGTATTGGGTATAATTGTGGGTATTTGGTTAAATGTAGATAAGTAGAATTGTTTACATGCATGCAAAAAGGTTCCAAAGTGCGAAACATAAATATTTTACGTAAAGTATAAAAATAAAATATGAAAAGTTATAAATTATCTTCGTAAAAATAATATAACACTTGATTGATGTAAACTTTTATTTGTTTGATGACGGTTTACGTTGATTGTTGATTTTCAGTTTACGCGATTTAACTTAACGGTTGAAATTAAAATAAACGCGTAAAAGTCTAAAGTAAATAGTTGATATTTATTGACGTAAAATGACTTGAAAATATGGGTTGTCAGAACAGTATTCACCAATACCGTGCATAGTACTGAGACTGAATACGATGTATTAGGAGTCGGGACAAAAGGTTTTATTTTCTATTTTTTGATTTCTAGTTTTAGTTTTTAGTTTAACTTTTTTTAGATACATATTCTACTTATAATTTGTGTGATTTTCAGGAACTGAAATGGGATAACAAACTATCTAGGAATGCATGGCTTCGATTTGAGAGGACACCGGTCCAGGACTTGTGAGGCCCGCTTTCGGGGACGAGGTTACGTTTGAACTAAAAGGATAATTTCTCACGAAACTCCGTGAGAATACTTTAGTAGAACCAATGATGAAGATGCTAACGATCGCATTGACAAAGTGCTTGAGATTGTTGATTTGTTTCACATGCTTGACGTGACTGAAGACCAACTTATGATGTGTGTCTTTCCCAAGACACTTACTAGTCAAGCACATCAATGTCTCAAGACAATACCTACAGGACTCATCATTGCATGGGCTAGTTTGAAAGCCTGATTTCTACACAAGTACTGCCCACCTTCAAGAACAACAAAGAAAATGGAGGAAATCAACTTGGGAGAGGTTTAACGACCTACTACTAAAATGTCCCCAGCATGATTTGACATATACTTAGGTTATGGTTGTTTTCTATAAAGTTCTAGACATTGCTACTAGAAAAATGTTGGATTCTTAAGGACCTATTACCAAAATGAATGTTGAAAATGCCAAAACATCTATCCAATAAATGGTTGATCACTCACCAATGTGGCATGAATGATCAGCTAATAGAAGAAGAAGTGGTGGTAACTCTGAAGGTTTAGCTGCAATTACAACGCATCTAAGTAATCTTGGTAGAGAAATGAGAATGTTATCTAAACGGGTGCATACATTGCAAGTAGGCTGTGAACATTGCCATGGACCCCATTTGTCAAAGGATTGCCCTAAAAAGGAAGAAGTCATAGCAGCTGAAGAGGTTTATTATTAAGAGTTTTATGGAAGACATTACCCAAATAAGGGGAGGTATAAAGCTAATGCATCTAGATATTATGTGAATGAGGATGGCAAAATGGGATAACAATAGAAACGATCGAGTTTGGAGGAGCAAATAAGTAAATTCATGGTTGAATCTCCTAAAAGAGAAAAGAAAACTACCGATTTAATCTTGGACATTCGAGCTAATACAAAATCCGTTGTTAGAAACCATGAAGCTTCACTAAAATCCAATGAGAATAAAATTGGGCGGATCATAAAAGTTGTAAGAGAGAGGTTTCCGAGCACCTTGCCTGGGTCTACTAAAACGAACCCAATGAACCAAGTCAATGCAATCACTACTATTAAGGAACCAAATTCTAATCCTTACATTATTTCTTCTTTGTTTCCTAGTGTTTCTTTTTTCTCTATGAGATAATCAGGTATCTTATGATGAGGAAAATAAGAAAGAGGAGGCGTCTATTCAAAAGGCCGTGGTCGAACCTTATTGACCACCTATACCCACAGCATGTTGGTAGAAAGGAAGAGTTTTAACCAATACATGGACGTCTTCACCAGCTTGAAAAGGCTGAAAGTCAACATCCCACTAGTGGAGGCTCTTAAAGGAATACCTAGGTACTCAAGGCATTCAGAGGACTTAATGAAAAACAAGCCAAATATCGAGGATGGAGCAAAGGAAAAAATGAACGAGAGGTGTTTTGCTTGGCTCGAGAACACATTGCCTTCAAAAGAAAAAGACTCAGGGAGTTTTACTTTGCCTTGTTTAATTGGTTACATTTCTATTAAAAATGCTTTAGCATATTTAGGAGCTAGTGTTCCCTTAAATAAGGGGACGGTTTTCTTATCGATAAGGAAATCGTCGCACCATTAATCAAATCAAACTTTGCCTCTTATTCAAATCATAATCCGAGCTAAAACGTGGTTTCAATTTCACAAGTCGTTGGGGAAACGACCCGGGTGATCATACTTCCCGGTTAAATATACGTATTATATATTATATATATCTTTTAAGAGTGAATTTTCCTTAGGGAATTTTCTTAATTGCTCTTGTGGTATTATATTGTATATTTTATTGTGTATCAAATTTTAAGCATAGAGACAAATAGTTGGAAATCAAAATTTAACTAAAAACGCGAGCTGAGACACTAAAACTAAGGCCAAAAACCTAAATTCTACAAAATTAAACCTAATTTAAAATTTTCTTTTAAAATGTATTCTAATTGACTAAAAACGAAGTTTAAAAAAAACTAGAACGAAAACGGAGTTAAAACGAGCGTTAAAAATTGAAAACCGAGAACGGGAACGAAACCCGTTCTTTAAAAAGTGAATTTTTGCAAATTAGACCCTACGAAAGTGAAACTAATTTTCCTACAAACTTTATGATAAATGAAAATTTTATAAAAAAGATTTTTATTTTTCTGATTAATTTTCTATTTTTTATGATTTTTTAAATTTTTTAAACAAAATAAAAGATTAAAAATACTAAACTTATAGTAAAAATTCTAGGAAAAAGACAAAAAATAACTTATACTATGAGAATCCTAGGAAAAATAAGCCTAAAGTGGTAGCTTATCAAATAAGCTACGAATTAAACTGAAACAGCTTATTTAGCTTAAGATGCCAAAACTAGTATAAAACTTAAATGTTGCAAGAGACTAACAGAAAAGTCCCAAGGGCATAGCGGTAAGTGTGTATGTGAAAAAGGGTTGAGACTAGGTCGAGGTTGGTGGTTCGAGCCCGACTCACCCCTAACCTCCTTGGTTTCCCCTTTTTTTTTTATATATATATTTCGAAAATCTTATAAAAGCAAAGTTGTTTAGCAACTCAAAATAAGCATTTTTAATATACGAATTTTTTTATGAAAAGCTCTTAATAAGCTATTAAATAGCTTATTACTTTGACAGTGAGCTTTAAAGCTCACTTTACTTGTTAACACTTAAACTCTTGCACACGACTTAATATAAGCTTAAATTTCAAAACAAAAGCTGTTCCTGGAAGCTAACTAATCCTAATAATCTTACTCTACTAAAAACACTAAAAACCAACTAACATTAAGGATCCAAACGACTAACTCAGGTTCTAACTTTAAAAAAAACAAAATTGAGCTAAGCTCAAATGCAAAATAAGCTAAGACTTAAGCTAAGCTTATGAGGACTTATCAAACAACATTTAAACTATTAAAATAGATCATAAAAACTTACACTAAAAGCTTAAATTCAAAACTTAAAAGCTACAACTATTAATACTACTGTTTTTGACTTTTTGGCTAATTAATGACTTTTTTAAGCTAAATGTACCTAGGTAAATAAGCTAGGAATTGAAAACTAAGACTTGATCTAACTTAAGCTATGTCTAATCTATAATTAACTTGAATTTTAGAACCTAATACCTAAAATACTAGCTAAAATGAATTAAAAATGACAGCAGTAGTAACTACTTTAGTTAGTGCTGGTGCATTTGACAAGAGTGCAAGACCAAAATGCAAGTAACCTTGTGGTTACTACTGCATTTAACATACTTAAATTGAGTGCAAAAACACTTAGCAAACCAAATCTAAACCTTCTAAGGCTTGGATCAAACTTTTACAAGCTACGAAAAAGGAAATTAGTACCCTGGTGCTGAGACAAGCTTAATAAGCCACAAATTGATTAAAAATTTAAACTAAACCTCAAAACTTGTTTTAAACTTGATAATCTAAGAAAACTCAACTGTCTAAAGTGAATTTACCAAAATGCTTTGACTATTTGAGGTCAAACTGCTTAGATCCAAACACTCCTTTATACATTGACAGTTTTGATTAAACTAATGATTTTGAATTCTATTTAACAAAACCTCATTACCAGATAAAAACTAGCTTATAATAACCCTAACAAACATAAATCCATAATCTACTTAAGCTAAATCTAAGAATCTAGGCTAAGCTTACTAATTTTTTTTCAATTAAATAAGCAATAAAACAATTCTAAGCTATTTAAGCCATTTTTTAAGCTAAAATTAAAGGACAAGGAAAGTAATAGATAGAAGAAAAAACTTACATATGGCTTCTGCTTAACAGAAGTAAGGCTCAATTGGAGCTTAAGCAATAGCTCTTGCTTATTTAGAAATAAGCCAGTATAAGTCCTTGTGAGCCTTGCCCTGTTTAGCTCTCCTTTCATAGCTAAAATCCATAAGTTCAAGGTATTACTTCTGACTTGTTGAGTTAAGGTGTAATTAGTTTGTTTAAGCTCAATTATAAGCTTAAAGACTTATTCGAGTATTCTGAGCATTTATGAGCTTTAGCTTTATTTTGTGAAGAAAAGTGAGAGCTTATTTAGAGTAAACAAAAGAGCTTGAAAAAGATTAATTAAGAGTAAAATGATTCATTACATAAAACTTCCATTCATTACTTAAAAAGAGATTACAAAAGTTGAAGAAATTACATAGGCTATATGAAAATTAAGCTAAACTAAAAAGCTACTAACTATCTAGATGGTGTGTGTGTGTGATATGAGTGGAAGGGCTATTTATAGTGTTGATGAAGATTCAAGGCCTTGCACTTTTTGTTCCAAGCTTCCACATTTCAATCATCACCATTCAATCTATTAATCATTGAAGATGATTCTTAGCCGTTTGTTCAAGTGGTAGTCACACGGATAACCAAGCTGTCATTCCTTGATGTGACAGCTTGTGTAGTTGTTTGAGTGCTTTAAGAGCCAAATCCATCATCCTTGTGTGCTTTCCCACATCCAGTGTGATTCCATGCTAAGTGTGCTATTGAAGGCATAGAGATGACTAAGTTTAACCCTGCCTCTCTTGTATACAACACTGAATTGTCGTCTTGACCCTCAATTCTAAAAGCCCCTTTGTTTTAACTGTGAGGTGTGGAATTGGGGAAGAAGTTAATAGTAAAAAGGACTTTCCCGCCATGTTTTAACTGAATGGGTTTGAATGGGTGGTTAAGTTTAGGTTATTGCACTTTTAGTCCTTGTGTTGGTTTATAAAAGGTGTAGTTATAATATGATTTTGAAATATGGGCAACATTGGTCCTTGTGTTTAATAAAGGGTAATTTGGCGCTAATTATGGATCCGGGTAGGGTTTAAAGGGTAATAAAAGCCCGTTTAAGGTTTAGGGACCATTTGTGTAACATTTGAAGCTTGGGGGGACTAAAATGAAACATTTGGGATTTGTCCTTTTGTGAGTTGACTTTTCTTTGCTCATGGTTTGACTTTCTTTGACTGAGCTTGACCATAGTTGACTTTTCTTGGCTTCGGCTTTGAATCCTTGGCTTCTTTTGTGCTCTTCTGATTTCCGTGTTCGGTGTTTTGCTTGGCTCGAGAACACATTGCCTTCAAAAGAAAAAGACTCAGGGAGTTTTACTTTGCCTTGTTTAATTGGTTACATTTTTATTAAAAATGCTTTAGCATATTAAGGAGCTAGTGTTCCCTTAAATAAGGGGACGGTTTTCTTATCGATAAGGAAATCGCCGCACCATCGAGGAGCGGACCTGGTTTCTCTTGCCTATAAATAGAAGCTCATTTCTCACACCCAAAACCACTCTTTCCCATTATTCTTTCTGCACATTTTCATAATCTTTTAATACAAATATTCGGGTAAAAACGATATTTATATTTAATGATCTACAAGTTTTGATAATAACAAATATAATGTCACACTACGTAAAATTTTACGTAAACAAGTTATTTAGTCGTAAGTTTACTTGTCGAAATCAAATCACTTAAGGTATAAATATGGCATTATAAAGCGTAGTTAATGATCAAAGAAATTATTTTGTCTTGCATACAAATTTAATTATTTGCATAAACCACTACTAATCAAATGATTTTAAATAAACACATGATTAATAATCAACTAGTTATATTAATCAGTAAGACAAAATAAGATTAACCATACATGAAATAATCTTTCCATATCTTTTCGAATCTAAAAAATCTTTCCATTTTCATGTTAAGAAATATTTTCTTCTAGAAGAATCTATTAAATATGGTTATTAAATATGATTATTAACCACTAAAAACAAAATAACAGCTAGCTGCTACCCACGGATCCACAAAAAGGAAGACGGATCTAGGGTACGGTGGATCCGCACATCTGGTATTTGAGGGCAGAATTTGAATTTTGCCTATAAATAGGAACCAAATGTTTTGATTTGCTTCACCCTTTTCCAACTTTTCTCTTGAATATTTATTTTCTTTCATTCATTCTTTGATCATTTTACTTGTTATATAATTCATTACAAGTGATCCAATCATTCCACTCTTTAGTGAATAACACAAAGAAGACTTCAAGCTTCAAGTGTTATTAGTTTAGTTGAGTCATAAGATTTGTGATATTTATCCACTATCATCTATTTGTCTTGTGTAATCATATATGTATGATTGGTTAGTATTTTAGGACTTAAAATACGTAGTGTGTTAGATTAGTTCTATCTCGAAGTAGAACTCGGTATTTAGTTTAGTACCCAAAAAAATGTAAGCTAAGTGTATGGTTTTCTCCGCCTAAAAGGAGCTTGTTGACATAGTGAAGAAAACTCTCGAGTTGGGTACTCGGGTAGTGGAGTAGGACGAAGAGGAGCTTCATAGCCAAACCACTATAAATCATCGTGTCTTTGGTTTGATCTTTCTTGTCTTTACCTATTTACATTTCGCATTTACTTATTTATCTATTGCTTCGCTATCATATACATACGTTTATATCACTTAAATTCACATAAGTAGACAATCTAAGTTTTATTTTTTAAAATGGAAAAAAATATTCAACCCACCCCCACCCTTTTTAGTTTCCACAATTGGTATCAAGAGCCAAGGCCACTCAAGATCTTTAACGTATATTATACATTAAAGCTTGAATCGATCTATGGATTTTGATAAATATCTAGAAGGGAAATCAATGCAAAGACCACCACTTTTCGAAAGCGACCATTTTATATATTGGAAAAATAGACTTGAAACTTATGTGAAATCAAAAGATTTAGATCTTTGGCATATTATCATCAATGGTGATTTTTCCACCGGTTGCCAAAAATGCAACTACTCAAGTTTTGGAAGTAGTACCTTTTGAAAAACAAGACGATGATATTAAAAGGAAACTTGCAAAAAATAGGCTAAAATGGTTCTTTATAATGTATTACCTAAAAAGGAATACGAAAGAATTTTTATGTGTAAAACGGCTAAAGCAATTTGGCAATCATTTTTAATCACACATTAAGGTAATAGCCAAGTTAATGATAATAAATTGATCTTCTTGTTCAATAATATGAACAATTTACTATCCTTGAAGAAGAATCGATTGATAGCGGTTTTTCTAGATTTAACACTATTATTACTAGTCTTAAAGCACTTGATGAAGTATTTTCTTGCAAGAACTATGTTAGAGAGTTTCTTGGGGCTCTACATCCAAAATGGAGAGTAAAGGTCACGACGATTAAAGAATTGAAAGATTTATCATCACTAGCTCTAGACGAGCTTATCGGTAATCTCAAAGTACATAAAGTAATCATGGAAAAGGATTTTGAAAATTACAAAGGCAACAAGGAAAGGGTGAATTCCATTTCCTTGTAAGCTAAGAAAGAGGCTAGTGATGATGAAACTTCGACATCCGGAAGCGATGACAAAGAATATGTTATAGCCGTAAGGAACTTTAAAAAGTTCTTTAGAAGAAAGGGTAGATTTGTTCATCAACCAGGAGAAGAGAAGAAATCATCCCGACAAAGGGATGATAAGAAAAACATGAGGATAGAAAATATTTTAGATGTGGTGATCTGAATCATTTCATAAGCGAATGTCCAAGACCTCCACGGAACAAGGAACAAAAAGTATGCATTGGCGGTTCTTGGAGTGATAGTGAAGATGAAGCCGAGGACAAAACCAATGAAGAAACTTGTCTCATGGCTCAATCGTCAAATTAGGTAACTCTTGACTCTTCTTATTTTAGTGATAATGCTTCTTCGTTAGATGATGATAGTATGAAAATTGAGTATATTAATTTATGTGAGATTAGCTTAAAAATCATCAACAGCAATAAAATTTTGAAAACTAAAAGAGAGCTTTTAGAAAAAGAAATTTTAGAGTTGAATGAGAAAATTAAGAAACATGAGAGAAACGAAGAAGTTGACATCGGTTGTGAGTCATGTCAACAACTCCGTTTAGAAAATGCTAAAATTAAAGAAACTCAAGTTAAAATTGTCAAATTTGATCAAAGTGCTAATTCACTAAATGACATGCTTAATGTTCAAAGGCCACCTAGTAATAAAGTAGGTTTAGGATTTGATAAGAATAAGTGTCAACAAGCGGGACAAAGCAAGTGAATTTTGTTGGGTCGGCTGTAATTTTGGCAAGTGATTGATCCACCACAAAGGAAGACGGATCCAACGTGCATGGATCCCTTGATCCGTCGACCATCCAAAATGTGGCAGAATACATTTTAGCCCACCTATGTCCTCTCGATCGGATTTTGTCATTGTTAGAAAGAAACTAGTACATAAGAGTATTGAAAATTCAAAAAGACCACCTCTCAAATCATCTCTTAAAAATGGTTTAGGATTTGTTAAAATCGAGTCTAGATCTAAAACACCTCCATCTAGAAGAAATAATTCTTCTCAACCAAGATACAACATACCTCAACATAGAAGAAATTCTAGTGGACCTATTTACCAAAACCATTATCCCATGAATTAGAATAATAATTAAACTCAAGGTTACATGCATATGCGAAATTGTATCCCATTTCAATATCCCAACCAAATGCAACAAATGCAAGGAATGTACAACACTAACATCTTTGGACCCATGAGATATTGAGGACTAAGCACTTGAGTTTGTATTTATTTAAATAGGTATGCTTGACAATTGGTTTAGAGCTGGACAAATGGATTAAAGATAGCGGTTGCTCCAAACATATGACAGGAAACAAAAGTCTCTTCTCAACTCACAAATCATGCGACGGATGTAATGTTGTTTTTGGAAGTAACTTAAAAGGGAAAATCATTGGCAAAGTTATGGTCTCTAACGATTCTCTTACTATTTCAAACGTAGAACACGTAGATAACTCAGCTTTAATTTACTTAGTGTCGGTCAAATTTGTGACAATAAGTGTAGAGTCTTATTTATGGAAGATGGTAGTGAAATAACTAAGAATAGCAAAGTCATAGGAAATGGAATTAGGAAGAATAGTTTATATGTCATGAAATTAGGAAATAAGTCTCAAGACAAATTATGTCTTACAACTTTAGACGATAACTCTACATTATGGCATAGAAGACTTGGTCACGCAAATATGAATTTAATCCAATCTTTATCATCTAAAGAATTGGTTAGAAATCTACCTAAGTTAGAATATGATAAACATTTTTGTGATGCTTGTATATAGGAAAACAAGCTCATGCAAGCCATAAGGCTGAAAATACGATTTCTACTCATAAATGTTTAGAACTTTTACATATGGATTTATTTGGTGCATTCGCTATTAGGAGTTACAGAGGTAACTTATATACTCTATTAATAGTGGATGATTATTCAAGATATACTTGGACAGAATTTTTGAAAACCAAAAGTAAAGCTTTTGAAAAATTTATGTTGATCCCACTTCAATAGATCGAATTCCTTAAGCTTGTATAAGGTTTAGTTATATTAGATAAATCTAACACAACTATAGTAGAAACTATGAATGTATTAAAGATTATGCGGAATCTAATATTTAATATTAAGAAGAACTATCAATGAGACAGTAATTATATGAATATATAATTCGACAAACAAAAAGGCTCCAATATTATAATAATACGAATACTCTCAAAGTATTAGGGTTACAAAGACCTTGAAGCTATGATAATTCTATGAATGACTCGTTATATTTTTCTATATCAAACTCTATGCCCTAGGACCTTCTTTTATACACCAATGAGTCCTAAACGGCTTACAATACTTTCCTAAGTATATCAAATATTTTAAACAAATAAGTTATACATATCTTTTACCAAAATATCTCATACAAATCACATAAGCAGTACTAACTAACTCAGCAGTACTAACTTCTTCATCAGCAACATTAACTCCTCAGCAGTAGTAACTTTACACCAGTAGTAGTAACTTTTGTACTAGCAGTAGTAACTACTTAGCATATTTTCTAGTCTTTATCTCTGAGCAGTCTTAACTTCCACTAGTAGTAGTAACTTCCTCTAGCAATAGTAACTTTCTCTACTAGTAGTAACTTTGTACTAGCAGTTGTAACTTCCACTAGCAGTCTTAAACACTTAGAATATTTTCATTGAAATTCTCCAGCAGCATTAACTTTGACTGAGCAGCATTAACATCAATAAGAGCAGCAGTAAATCCAAACAGCATTAAAGAGCTTTTAATCCTAACAATCCTCCCCTAAACTTGATATTTATCTCCAAAATCATCAAGTTTCTTCATTGAAAGCTTCATTAATCACCAGGAGGATGCTTCCAAACATTTCATGGATTCTTAAGCTGTTTTATGATCAATTTACACAGCTGATAAGCCATTTCACTTTCATAATCAATTTGAAGCTTCTTTTCCAACATCTGTGAAAGTTTAGATGGTGCAAGTGGATACTTCTTCTCTACCAACATGTAAATCTGCATATGTTGCATCCTTAAGAAATGTACTCCACAGGAGTCATATAACTTCCATTCCAACACTTTGTATGCTTGTTGATTCATCCATATTACATCTTCTTCATGAGGTTCAAACATTACCTTTAAATCATTCCATAATACCAAATCCATGTCTTCCACTGGTCTTGTTAACTCATATTTAACTTTTACCAGCTTGTACAGATCTTCCAAATCTTGCCTGTTAAAACTTTTAAGCATTTGACTAAAGACCATGTACATCTGAGACTTTCCATCAGCACTGATTATCTGGTAATAGCTTTTCTTCCCCTCTGTGTGAATTTTCTAGTCAACAATGCTTGGAGGCTTAACAGCCAAAGGAATAGCATCAATTGTTACTTCCTCTTCATTAGATACAATTTCCATAAGCTTTTTAATCTTATCTGCTTCTTGATTATTATCCACTTCAGCTGTTTCCTGAATATCATCCACCTTTTGCTTTTTAGTGACCTCTTATTCTAGCTTAGTGCCTGCTCTCTTTGAACTACCCTCCACCAACTCAGTTCTAAAATCCACAAACATGTTTACTCTTTTGAGAGCTTTGTCAAACAATTCTTTGATAGAATTAAAGTTTTTATATTTCAAGTCTTTGTGCTTCCAACCTTCCATGTTCTTAAGGTAAGTAATCATGGTTTTCTTCTGTTGAGTTTTGGTTGGTGGTGTGTTCCTCTTCTCCTCTGCTCTTTTAGCTACAAAGTGTTTTCTTCTTTTCTCTAGGAGTTCTTTAAACAATGTGGCTTTTTGTTCAATTGTGAACTGCTCTTGTTCTTCAGCTTGCAGTCTTTCAGCCAACTGGTAATCAACATCAACTTTTGTTTAAATATCATCCCAAGCAATATTGGCTTCATCAATCTTTTCTTCTTCATCTCTGGCAATTCTTTCCTCTTTATCAATCTTTGGCAATTCTTTCCTCTTTAAGTGCAAATTCTTCATCAAGCCTGATTAAATCTTTCTTTTTCATAGTCTTCACAGGTTCTTCTATCATTATTCCTTTACCCTTGTCCTGTGATGGTTATTGTGAAGAAATTGTTGTTGTTGTTGTAGATGGCTCTTGTTTAACAAAACCTTTTACCTTGGGTTTTACACTTTTCAAAGCTGCAAGTGTTTGAGCCAAAGTAACTTCATCAACAGTTAAATTCACATCTTTAGCAACAACTTCTTGTTCTGCAAACACCTCATCACCAGTCAAAGTATTCACATTAAACATCTTAGCATCATCTTGAACATTAACCAGGGTAATATCATCATCCGCATCAATATCATAAATCCTCCCCTGTTTGGATGCATCCTCACCCAAACTTTCATCATTAGAGGATTCTACCCTAGCTGTAGCACCAACCTTTCTTAATCTTTTCAACTTATGAGTTTTTGACCTCTTTTTCTGTTCAAGCTTCTTGACCCTCCTCTTTAAACTAACAATCTCTTCAGCTTGTGTGGTCTTTGTCTTCTCTAAATCAAGAACTCTTTGTTATAAATTGGTTAGTTCCATCAATTCCTTTAGTTGAAGACTATCCTCACCACTTCAAAGTGTGTTACCTCTTACGAGCAGTAGATCATTGGAATGTTTAGATACATTCTTAAACCCAGTTTGAGCAATTGTATCCCCCATGGTTTCTTGGCGCCTAGGACCACCACCTGAAGTAGTTCCTTGGGAACCAACTTCATTAGGTGTTGCCTTGGATCGGGTCTTAGTTATGTTACCACTGTCCTGCTCTGCTTCTAAGCTAGAAGCAGTAGTGGCAGCCCTCACCAAACTGTCACCCAACTCCTTATGGACAGCCTTATCTGCAACAATGTCTGTTGGACCACTAGGCTGAGGTACTTGAGTGTCCTTTCTCTTAGGCTTCCTAGGTTTTTGAGTCTTTTGAGGTTGAGTGGATGATTCAATAATGGTAGGTGTGTGATAGGGATCAGTGGGTATTGCTGAACCTTCACCCAATTCTGTTTGGTTTTGTACCACCATTGTTGGAAACAAAGGTGTTACTCTACCAAAAAAACCTTTGCCTACCCTCTTCATATTTCCAAATATCTTCTTAGTGTGAGAGGGTGCATCATAAATTCTCTTGTGACTTGGCACTTCATCAAGTTGTTGATTCAAAAACACTTGTACAAACCTTGGATACATCAAAAAATTTCCAGACACATTATCCAAGTTCTTAACCATACTTTCAAAAATGTATTTTGAAAAGTTAAACTTTTAGTTTGTAGCTAAACAGATAATTGCAGAAGCCATAGTGCTACTAAACTCATTCCATGCAGTAGTCTTTGCACTTAGACATTGTAAAATAGTATAAATCAGAAATTTCCATTGTGGAGAGAAGAATGGCTTACAGAAAGTTAGCTTTTGTGAAATCTTCTCATACCATATCCTTGTAAGTTCTTTAAAAATGGTGGAGTTTGGTAAACAATCAATACCTTCGACATCTTCTAGTTGAAGATCTCTTCTAACAGTTGATTATGTAACAATTATCTTCTTACCATCAACTAGGGCATGTAACTGAACTTCCCAATTAATAGTTTTTGCCTTGACAGTTGACCATAATTGTTCAATGCAGGAAGTATATATAGTGGGATTAACGGTTAGTGCATATCTTATAGGTTGTGCATTTATAAAATCCATAATTTGTTCAAACCCTTTACTTTTTCCGGGTTTAGACAAAAATGCTACCAAATTGTGAGTATCTACAAACTTTAGATTCACCATTTGTGTTGGGATTTGATGATGAATGATAAAATTAAGTTAGGGTTTATGATTCAAGAGTATTTGAAAGAGTGAAATCGATTAAATGATTTATTGAAACCCTTAATCAAAGTATTTATGAAAATACCCTCAACAACATTAACTTGAAACCAGCAGTAGTAAGTTTTATGCCTAGTAGCATTAACTTAGAACAAGCAGTAGTAAGTTATGCCTAGCAGCATTAACTTTGAGTCACCAATATTAACTCTAATTCCATTCTAAACAGCTTTCCATCAATCTTTAAGATTTTACTGTTCTTTACATGAGTTTAAATAATACCACATAATTGTAACTTCTCCTCATTCATCAGACTTCTAATTTCCTTTTATTTATCAGAGGTACACATACCCTTAATGTTCCAAACAACCATATTAAGATCCATTATATCCTATTTTCTCTCTTTCTATTTTTACCTTACTTAATTCTCTCAATTCTTTTAGCTCACCCAAACACTCTATCTATTTTTACAACCACATACTCTCTTTCTGTTTTTAAACTTTCTTCTTCTCTCAATTCTTTTAGCTCAGCCAAACACTCTATCTAATCTAACACTTTTCTTTGCTTTTCCTGCAAAATGTTAGTCCAAAAAAAACCAAGAAAACACAAGCCATAGCAAGTTTCACAATTATCACAGTATTAATTATACCTAACAGTATTAAGTATAACTAACAGTAGTAACTCAGCAGTATTAAGTATAACCAACAGTACTAATTATACTTAACAGCAGAAACTTTTAATGACATGAATAACAATACTAATTCATATAAAACTCTACAAAGACATAAAGAGATAAAAGACTTTAGAGATTCATCATTCCAATACTAACAATCAAATATTGAAATCTACTTACATCAAAAGCTTTTGTAAGCAAATCTTCAACATTCTTGTCAGTATGGATTTTGACCATTTGAATCAATTTCTTTTCATTGCAATCTCTAATAAAATGATGTTTGATCTCTATATGCTTTGTTTTTGAATGAAAAACAGGGTTTTTAATTATGCAAATAGTATTGTTATTATCAATAAAGATCTTGGTATGCATAAAATTATACCCATAATCAAGTAATTGATTCTGAATCCAAAGCACTTGTACATATAAACTTAAAGCGGCCACATCACTGACTCAGCTTCCAGTTAGTGAATTTGGCAACCACTGTCATTTCTATACACAACAAATGAATATTAATCTGTACATCTAAGAAAATGACAACCTCCTGTTGTAGGACTTCCTATCCAGCTTGCTCTAGCATAATCACTAACAGTGTATGCTACCAAAATCAAAAGGAGAATCTTTTGGAAACCAAAGAAAGGCCCAATATTGGTTGACCTTTTAAGTACCTAAAAATCCTTTTCACAACATGAAGATGTGAAACTTTTGGATTGACTTGGTATCTAGCATATGCACACACTACAAACATGATGTCAGGTCTTGAAGATGTAAGATACATCAATGAACCAATCATTGACCTATACATATAAACATCCACTTCGTTATCATTTTCATCCTTGAGTAGAGGCTTTTGAGTTTCCATTGGTGTGCTTACAGTCTTGACTTCTGTAAACCCAAATTTCTTTAAAATTTCAACAACATATTTATCTTGACTAATAAATATGCCATCCTTCTTCTGCTACACTTGTAATCCTAAAAAGAATGTAAGTTCTCCCATAGAACGCATCTGAAATTTCTCAAATGCATTGCATAGCTCCTTCTTTGTTGAACCAAAGATGTTATCATCCACATAAACTTAGACTAGCAAAAGATCACCTTTGTGCCTTTTGATCAATAAGGTCTTGTCAATTTTCCCTCTTTGAAACCCATTGTCCAACAAATATGTTGACAAGGTTTTATACCAAGCTCTAGGAGCCTGATGTAGTATATACAGTGCTTTTTCAACCTTGTATACTCTATCAGGAAAGTCTAGATCTTCAAATCGTGGTGGTTTACATACATACACCTCTTCTTCAATCTTCCCATAGAGAAAAGCACTTTTTACATCCATTTGAAATACACCCAAAAAATCTTTAGAATGGAAGCATAAGCTAAAAATAGCCTATACCTCAATTCTTGCAACAGTATGCAAAGACTTCATCATAGTTAATCCCTTCTTCTTGTATGTATCCTTGAGCAACCAATCTTGCTTTATTTCTTATCACAATTCCCCTTTCATCTTTTTTATTCCTGAAAGCCCACTTAGTGCCTATAGCCCTTTTTCCAATTAGTAAATCTACTAAAATCCAAACTTCTTGTAACTTGAATTGTAGAAGCTCTTCCTGCATAGCCTCTATCTAGCTTGGATCCTTCACTGCATGAATTACCTTTTTAGGTCCAAGCAAACAAGCAGTTTTGAAGGTCTTTATGGTTTGTTCTTTGTTGAATAGTACTAACAAACCCATTTTCCTTCAAATTATTTGACATCTTTCTTGTTTGTATAGCTGATTGCAAATCTCTAATCACTTGATCAAGAGGGGATGATCTTTATGAATTCTTGTAGTTGGAATAGGACTGACTTGGATTGTTGTAGCCAAATTGTTCATGTCAGCCTCTACACCATCATCTTCATCATCTCTTGTGAAGTCAAATATGCTATCATCTTCCAAAGCAGGCATATTTGGATCAACTGGAAGTTCAATGCTTGTTTTTCTATCAACAACATTAACTTCATTTATGCTAGCAACATTAACAGTGTTAGTGATGTTAACATTATCTTCCTTCTCTTGATCATTACATTCACTATCTTTTCTTGGATCTTCATCAACCTTCTTTCCATCATCACTTGAAGGTTTGGATCTATCATCATGAGAACTCTTTTGATCTTGGGAATATGGTGGATCAGCAGTCCATAATGGTAGCAAAAATGTAATCTTTGACAGGTTTTGTCTCCTTTCTAGCTTGACTTGCATTATCACTTGCTTTTGTACCTGTAAAACCATTAGATTGTGTACCTACAACAATTGGCTCATAACTCATTGTTCTTGTTAGTACATTAATATCAAATAGCCAATCTAGTCTACTACCTACAACATTAGGTGTGCTCTTACTGAACCTAATATGCAAGTTTTCTTCTACTATCCTTGTTCTACTATTGAATACTCTAAAGGCTTTACTATTTAAAGAGTATCCAACAAAGAAACCTTCATCAGCCTTACCATCAAATTTTCTTAAGTGGTCTATGATATTAAGAATAGTAATAGGACACCTAAATGGTCTCATAAAACTTAAAGTTGGTGTTCTACCATGAAAAATTTCATATGGGGTCTTATTATGAGGCTTAACTACTAACACTCTATTTTGCACATAGCAAGCAGTATTAACTGCTTCTGCCCAAAAAGTAGTTGGCAACTTAGAATCAGCTAGCATAGTCCTAGCAGCCTCAATTAGTGTCCTATTCCTCCTCTCAGCAACTCCATTTTGTTGAGGAGTTCTAGCTACACTAAATTGTCTCAAAATACCCTTCATCTCACAAAACTGATTCATTTCTCTGTTTTTGAACTCAGTTCCATTATCACATCTAATCACCTTAACCTTGTGATCTACTAGATTTTCTATCCCAATTATAAAGGACTTAAGAATGCTCACTAGTCCTCATCCTTAGTACTAGAAAGAAAAACCCTTGTAAACCTAACTGTAGATCATCTGTACAGCTAGGCAATATGTTTTCTTCATAAGCTCTTTAACAATTTGGACCAAACAAGTCCATAGCAAATAAATGTAAAGTAACTGATTGAGTTCTCTATTTTGGACTTACAAGAGGCTCTGTGCTGCTTTCCCTTTTGACAAGCAACACAGGTTTGATCATTTTCAAAAAGTTTAGAAGGTAAACCTCTTACAAGATTTCCCTTAACCAATTTATTCATGGTTTTAAAATTTAAGTGACCTAGCCTTCTATGCCAAAGTTTAGATTCATCAGATGTGGCTTTTGCAAAAAGAAAGTTAAACCTCCTTAAGAACTATGTTCTTTAAATCAACACTAACATATTGTTCTATCTAGGAACTCTAAGTAAAACTTGACTTCATAATTAACTTAAAGTTTTTGAGCATAAAAACAATACATCCCAGTGTCATTAAAAAGAACACTATTCTTTTTATCACACATTTGTGAGACACTAAAGAGATTAAACTTTAACTCTCTTACAAAATACACATTTCAAAATCTAGATTACCCAATTTTTAATGGTAACCTTTACCGTAATTTCCTCCTTTGCGGTTCCCTCCAAAAGCAACATATCCTCCATCTATCTCTTTATAGTCTGTAAGATAAGACATGTTCCCTGTCATGTGCCTTGAGCATCCACTATCAATCACTCCTTGATTCTATAAATCCATTTGTGGATTGCACTGCACATTGCATAAGAGAATTAGTTTCTTTTAGGGACCCAAGCCATCACTGACTTGGATCTGCCTTATGCATTAATATAATCAAACTTCTTTAGGGTGATTGATGCACTGTTGTGTTTAGAAACATGGTCTAAAACATTAGTATTTGGTTTCCAAACCTAACAAGCTGAGGCCTTAATAGCATTAACATTATATCCCTTAACATCATTAACTACTGCTTTTGACCTAGCAGTATTAACTTCTTTACCCCTAACAATATTAACCATTTGATTAATATTACTGTTTTTAAATGTTGTATTCTTATGAATGGGCCTCTTAACAGTTAAATGTGTTATTTTAGAAAGATATGACATTGGTCTAGCAACATTTACTGTTGGTTTTGAATGAGCAGTATTAACTTGTCTAGCAGTATTAACCAATATTGTTGTTTTAGAAATATTTTATCTATTAGTATTAATTGATACTAAACCAGACTTCATTAGTACTGCTTTTAGAACCATGATCTTTTAGCACAAGGGTGAGTCTTTTTAGAAAAGTTTTGATGATTCACCCTTTGAGCATTGTTCCAAACACGTTTTTATCATCCTTTGATTTTGAAACTATTTTTGATGGTAATTGCAATCAACTTGCAAATGATCAAAGCTTCCACACACATAACAGGCCTTATTAAACATCTCAAAATTTCTTCCTAGTTTTTGAGACATCATATTGTTCCAATTTCTTTGATTGCCTCTTGGACTATGAGTGTTTTGCCTATGTTTCTCAACTTGTTTAACATTTTTCCTAGCAGTTTTCTCTTGTTGCTTAGGTTTGACAAACTCTATTTTAGTAATGCTAGGCTTAACTATTTTCTTCTCAATTTCAGTTTGAGACACATTTTCTTCCTCACTATCTCACACCCATTCTTCAATAATTGAGACATCATCATTCTTCCTAACTTCCTTAGGCTCTTCTTTACTAGATATATCTTTACAGTTCTCAACTACAAGCTTATTAGCAAACTCATCTAAACCAGTAAAAGACAAGTCAGGTGTTGGAGGCATGAAATTTCCTGTGTAGGGAGGTGGAACTGCATTATATTTTTCATAGCCTAAACCTTTCTTGCAATTGTCAACTATATGACACTCTATGAGCTTGTTTAAACTTTTAGATGCATTTTCAAATTTATCTACATTAAGTTGAATGCCATCTTTTTGTTTTTGAACTATTTCAAGCTTCTTCCTAAGCTCTCTAATAGTTATTTCTCCTACTTGAATATCCTATTTTAAGCAATTAATTTTTTCTACATAAACAGACTCATTCTTTTTATAAAATTCAAGTTTTTATTCCACCGATTCTAAATTGTTTTATAACCTAAAACCATTAAACTAGATTTCTCTAAATCTCTCAATAGTTGATCATTTTAAGATTTAACTAATTTAATAGTTTCCATATAAGATTTTGAACAATTTGAACCATTAGATACCTCTGAGTCAGAACTTGGAGATGAGTGAGCCATGAGTGCATAATTAGGCTCTTCCTCTGCCTGATCACTCTAGTCATATCTACCAAGACCATCACATGACACCAAAGATGTGGAAGTAGATGTTTCCACAGGCACACTTCTTCTTAAGCTTTCCTTGTTCTTGTTGTCTTGAGTTCTTTAAGCTCTGTATTCCCTACCAAAATGTCCTCTTTTATGGCAGCTGTAGCACTCCACTTTGTACTTGTCAAAACCAATGGTCTCATTGCCATTAACAGTAAGCTTCCTTCCTGTATTCTTCAAAAACCTTCTAGCCCTCATAGTCAACATGGCCATTTGCCATCTCAAATCCATCTCTTCTATGTCATCAGGATGGATTTATTTCAAGTCCTTATGTGCAAGTTGAGGACTATTTGGTTGACTAGCAAAGAATGAACAAATAACAACATCACTCAAGTTATCAATATTTGTAGAGTTAGCAGCATTAACTTCAGTGCTAGCAGTAGAAACTTCATGAGCAGCATTAACTACTTTATTAGAGCTGCTAGTGTTGTTATTTGAAAGAGGACACAAAGCCATTTTTTTGTGGTGCTTGAAAACTTTAACTAGACATTCCTTTGAACTCTGGTTCATTACACCTTGAGTTGTTGTAAAGAACATCCATAGCCCCGCCTTGTTCCAAATCTAGCTTTATTATATTCCTCCACATAACAGCATGTGTGTTCCACTCAGGTGACAAGCTTCTTAATAACTTTTGATTAACATCTTCTTGTAAAAGCTTTTCATCCAAAAGCTCCAACTGACTCACAAGCTTTTAAAGCCTATCAAAGGTTTGATCAAGCATCTCTGAGCTTGGAGCAATGAAGTTTTCATATTGTTGTTTTAAGAGATTTCTTTGAGTCTTCTTAGTAGCTGCATTCCTACCTGTTAGCCTCAATTTATTGAGTCGAACAAGGAAGTTCGGTCACTCTACGATGGAACTTCGGTCTTTAATTAGTTAATGTTGTAATAGGATAATATCGGGAATCGGGCTCGATAGATAATCTAATATTGTATATGTTTTGGGTTTAATCCCAAGCAAAACCCGAGCCCGGGTCCTAGTTAAATATCCCGCGCGTCACTTTTAAGTGTCGGGGTATATAAGGAACTTTTCCACTTGGAAAAGTAAGTTGTTCAAAATATCTAAGAAATATCTTTTCTCTTTTCTCTCATTTCTCTCTCTTCTTTCTCTCTCTAGAACAACTCTTTCTTTCTCCTTTCTAGTTCTAATTTCGTGATCGATTGTATGTTATGAAGTGATATCGGGATCCTACAATTGGCATCAGAGCCTAAGTGGATTCGTGATTCATTTGTGTGGTTAAACAAGCTCAAATTTTTAGTTACTTTTTGTTCTTGGTTCAAAAAATCAAACCCGGATTTTTGTGCTTAGATGTGTGAATGTTTATGTTATTAAGCAAGATCTAGGCATAAGGTAGCTAATTGTGCAAGAGAAATCAAGTTAAAAGGTCAAAAAGGGTGATTATTGGGCGATTTTTGGTGGAAAAAGTCGTATATTTCTTGTTGCGTTTTGATTTTTTTGTTGCGCTTTGACTTTTATTTTTTTTGTTGCGTTTTGACTTTTATTTTTTAGTTGCGTTTTGATTTTTTTTAAGTTGCGTTTTTTGATTTTTTCTGTGAGGGTTTGATTTTTTTGCGTTTGACTTTTTTCTTCGTTTGAATTTTTTTGCTTTTTTGATTTTTATTGGGATTGGTATTGCGTTTTGCTACTTTACGTTTTTAGTTACATTGAAGACTTTTATATACTGAATCTAAACGTATATGCCGCCCAAAATTTCGAGAATCAGTTGACATTAACTTGGACCTTCAAAAGACACACAACTGCGGTTTGCTCAAAGAACATTCGCTTTGGTGTCACTACTACAACTGTTCTGCGTTTTTGGTTAAAGGGGGAGTTTTGCTAACGGCGAGTTGCTAAACGGCGAGTTACTAATTGGCAGCGGTTTACTAAGAATTTTTTGTGTGAAGAAAAGGGTTTCAGTAAAACAGCCATAACTTTTGATCCGTAAGTCCGTTTTAGGCCCGTGACCTCTCAAATCGAAGAGAAAAACGAGACGGATCACGCTGTAACCACCTTTAGTTGGTTAAGGATTTTCCAAGGCCCAAAACACTCGTTTACTATGATTTATTGACATTTTTCAGTTTTTTGGAATTTGTGTTAGACTTGTTTTTGTTCTAGCTCACGGCCCATCTGTATTTTTAGGCCCGTTTCAGTTTGGTGAGCCTATTTAAACAAACAGCTTTAACCCTAGCCAGAAAATTATCTGTTTTTAGACAATTAAATCATTGGCCGCTGATTCCGAATCAAATCATTCACGGTTTTCTATTGATTTTGTAAAATCCCGTTAATTCTTTTATCGGTTTTAATCATAGACGTGTAAAATCCCGTGAATGTGACCTGCCTACAAGACCACAACTTCAATCACATCATATCCACTTAAGATCCAACAACTTTCACTTCAACTCACGATAAAATGGAGAAGAAAGATACCTTATCTTCGTGTTCAGATTCGGAAAAACAACAAATGCAACTAATTCAAGACAAATCAAAAGAAAGTTGCATGGTATCTTTTCAACAACTTCATTCACACCTCAAGTGTCTTTCAAACAACGACTTAAAAGGAAGTCGAACCGAGGATGGATTCAAACGCGCATTTACGACACTTTTTTGTCAAGATCTAGAGACTTTCACAGGCACGATGTTCCTAAACATGGATCAACTTCAAAAGCAACTTGATAACAACGAATTTCAAGAGATTGGATCCATGGCCTCTTTTAAAGTTCTCGAGACACAGTTTCAGATGTTCATCAAGTCAAAGATTTATTTGAATGATGAATATATTGTAATGACACGAAACTACTTTCTAGAATACACTCGACTCGATATTCCAGAATTCCGTGATACACTGATCCAAAACATGGATTATGTTAAAAAGTCGATTGAGAAAAGAGCGCTGCATAAAATGGAGTATGACAGCAGGGTGAATGAAAGACTGATGCAGACGACAGAGGAAAAGGTTGATTCGAGTAAAGCATTGGATGCTAGTTTAGTTATCATTGAAAGCAATGGGACAGAATCACAAAAGCAGGATACAAGCAGCAGATCAGGGAATGATGCACATGTTAATGATGCAGATATCAGACCCATATATAATGAAGAGCCAATGGCTGAGGTACAAATGACTGCTGGTTACAGGACAACTTGCCTTACTGAGCAACCTGAATCCAATAATGAAGGAGAGGTTGACCAGAATGCTGATCAATGTTATGACACACGTCCTTTGCCTGCTAAATTAACTGATAACACGACAACTGAACTCTCAAATCAATTACTCGAGTCTGAAAATGTATGTCTCAAAAAGACTGTTGCCCAGTTTCAAAAAGATTTTGCAAAACTCGAAACACATTGTATTAATCTTGAACTACAAATGGAAAACAATGTTTTAAAATCAGGGCAACATAGTCAATTTTTAAATGAGAAAAGTAATGAAGCCAAAGTTAAAAAATGAAATGATGTAACTGAAACAATAAACTCGAAGTTGGGAACATTAGTGTGGCTAAATTATTGCAGAGTAATGAGCAATTACATAGGAAAAAAGAGCACTATGAAACGACTTTTTGATTCTATCAAAAGGACACGAGTTCAGACCAAAGACCAGAATGACTCTTTAATGGCACAACTGAACAAAAAGTCTAATGAAAATGTTGATGTACTAGCTCAGATTCAGAAAAAGGGGTTTGCAATTGCAGCATTAAAAAATGAGTTAAGGAAACTAACAGGAAATAGTGTGAATACTAAGTTTGCAAAACCATCAATCTTGGGGAAACCAGTTTTACAACCACATAGAAACCAGTTCGTTGTTAGACAACCGACTGCGTTTAAATCTGAACGACCCAAAATTTCAAAAGAACGGTTTGCCTTCCAAGTTGATGTGAGTAACGATTTGTCAAAACCAGTCACTACACATTATTTGCCTAAGGAAAGAGAATTTACAAAACCCTAAACATGTTGTGCACTGCCTCATCTAGGTATAGCTCAAATGACATAGTTCATAATCACTACCTAGAGGAGGCTAAGAAAAAGACACAAGAACACTCTAGGAACTCTAGAAATTTTTCTGACTCCAAACATTTTGTTTGCTCGACATGTCAGAAATGTGTCTTTAATGCAAATCATGATTCTTGTGTTACAAAATTCCATGCATGAAGTCAACTCGCGTTGCTAAGGTTTCCATCCAATAGACAACGAACAGAAACAAACCCGTAGAGCAAATAAGGGTTGCAACGAAACCAAATAGACAGATCCCAACAGGACATAGGTTTTCAATAAAAAGGACTTCCACTGTGCATGAGAAAACAACAAGTCCTAGATCTTGTCTTAGGTGGCAACCAACGGGTAGAATTCTCAAGACTGTTTGTCTTAGATGGGTTCCAACCGGAAAGATATTCACCTCTAGCACAACAAAGGTTGACAGTGAACCCCCAAATGGTTCAAA
Source organism: Tanacetum coccineum (assembly GCA_026074375.1). Lineage (NCBI taxonomy): Eukaryota > Viridiplantae > Streptophyta > Magnoliopsida > Asterales > Asteraceae > Tanacetum > Tanacetum coccineum. The sequence continues at coordinate 27,864 of BQNB010011373.1, read as the reverse complement.
AGAAGATATCACTAACCAATGTGAAAGCGAACAAGCTCTTGATGTTAGTGCAGGTACTCTCTTAAGTACAGGTACATCGTTCAATCCTATAAAGGAAGGACTTAGAGTTTGGTTGCGGAAAAGACAGATATCTCAGAAAACAGGGCTTCAAGGAATTTTGATCTGATGATGGACAAATGGCGTCTGCTGAAAATAACACTTCAGGCCCCGTTCCTCAATGTTCAAATGATGTCTGATCACAACAGTTCAGACCTCGCACCACAACGACAAGAGATGTCTGTTGAAAATGTCTCTTCAGGCCTCGTTCCTCAAGGACAAAAGGCGTCAGATTATGACAACTCTGACCCCGTGCCCCCAAGACAAAATGTTGTTCCTACAGCAGAAAAGACAGATTCGTCACAACAAGGGTTGGAATTTCTCTTCAGTCCTTTACTTGAAGAATATTACAATCCAGCACACGGGTAATGTTGTGACAACTACAATGATCAAGCACTCGAATTGCATCATTTCATGAAGCTGAATTCTCAATATTTTTGTTCACGGGTACAAGAAATTGGTGAGTCTTCCTCACGCAACATTGATAATACCGATGGGCATTCATTTCAACCACAAAGTCATGATTACCGATGGACCAGAGATCATCCATTAGAACAAGTTCGTGGAAATCCAACCATGCAGTTCATGAAACAAGACGACACGCTTGCCATAGATCCTGATCAAAATGTTTTTGTTCGCGCTCACGGTGTGTATTGTTGAACCGAAGAACCTTAAGGAGGCATGGCTGATACTGCATGGGTTCGAAGCAATGCAGGTTGAACTTAATCAAGTTCGACAGACTACAAGTCTGGGAACTCGTAGACAAACCATTTGGCAAGATGGTTTATTAGCTTAAAGTGGTTATGGAAGAACAAAAGGGCCATGAAGATCAGACTGTATTTCGCAACAATAAGCAAGACTTGTAGCTAAAGGTTATGCCCAGGAAGAGGGTATTGATTTCAAAGAATCATTTGCACCAGTTGCTCGCTTGGAAGCTGTTCGGATTTTCGTTGCCCACGCAGCACATAAGTCTTTTCCAATCTATCAGATGGACATGAAAACAGCATTTCTTAATGGCTCACTGAAGGAAGAGGTTTACGTTGCTCAGCCGGAAGGGTTCGTTGATCCAGATCATCTCAGAAAAAGTCTACTTCTAAAGGATAGCTTTTGTATGGATTAAAGCAAGCTCCAAGAGCCTGGTACGATGAACTATCAAACTTCCTGATGTTCAAAGGCTTTACTAAAGGTACAATTGACCCAACTTTATTCAAGATAAAATACGGGGAGGATATTCTACTTGTGCAGATTTACGTTAATGACATAATTTTTGGGTCTACAAACCCTAAATATTCAAAAAGATGAAAAGTTAATGACTCAGTCGATTTGATATGTCCTTAATGGGGGAGATGAAGTCTTTTTAGGACTACAGTTCCACCAGTCCCAAAAAGGTTATTTTTATCAATCTGGCCAAGTACGCTTAGAAATTCTGAAAAAGCATAATATGGACAAGTGGTCACTCCTGGGATACACCATTCGGATACAAAACCCCAATGATGTAAACTTGAGTGAGAACCCCGTAGATCATTCTGATTATCGTAGTAAAATCGGGTCTCTCATGTATCTTGACCATCTAGTAGACCAGACTTAGTGCAAGGCAGTATGCTATTATGCAAGTTATCAAGCACGGACCACTAAAAAGCACCTCAAGGAGGTTAAAAAGAATCTTTAATACCTAATGGGTACCATTAAATGGTATCTGGTATCCAAAGGATTCAGGATTTTGAACTAACAGCATTTTCAGACGCTGATCATGCTGGATGCCTTGATACTCGGAAAAGCACTTCTGGAGGGATACAGTTCCTTGGTGATAAACTTGTAAGCTGGATGTCAAAGAAACAAAACTGCACTGCAATGTCTTCAGCAGAGGCAGAGTACGTGGCGTTATCTGCAAGTTGTGCTCAAGTAATGTGGATGAGGACACAACTTCAAGATTATGGCTTCAACTACAACAAAATACCGTTGTATTGCGACTCTCAGTCAGCCATAGCAATCACATGCAACCCCGTGCAGCATTCAAAGACAAAGCACATCCATACTCGGTATCACTTCATAAAGGAACAGGTTGAAAATGGTATAATTGAATTATATTTTGTCAGAACTGAATACCAATTAGCTGACATGTTTACGAAAGCCCTTCCTGAGGATCGGTTTAAGTATCTTGTCAGAAGGATTGGTATGAGATGTTTGACTCCAGCGGAATTGGAGGTTCTGACAAATAAGTCTGCTTGATATCATCATCAAACATCACCATGTACATATTTTTAAGAAAAGCAAAATACAAAAAATATAATTAAAACTTCAAAGAAAATAAAAAATTAGGAAAATCAAAAAAATTTCTAATAAGATTTTCTCGACAGGTCTATTGGAATGATTAAAATTTACGTGCTTAGAAAGTCGATTAACATTTAACAGGGTGTGTAATGTAGTTATTTGTTTTTTATTTTTTTGATTTATTTTTGTTTTTTTTGAGCGAGAGTTGCAAATATTTCAAAACATGTCATTTCTAATTTTCTAGATGGCTTATGTGCAAATGTCAGTACATAACCCGGACTTCAAATAAAGGAAGGTTTATAACTTATCCTAAATGAGAAAATTAAACGTTTCTCGGTCTGGCTATTCTTACAAGAAATTCATTGTGTTTAGATCAAGAAAAAAGGTTAGTTTACGTTCTGTGCGCTTACCGTTACAGTTTGAAGAGAAGTCCTCAACATCTGGTTTTTAAAAAGTTGAAACATAATTTTTCAAGGAATTTCTCGAGACAATTCATTAATTTTTCAATATTGATTGTGTTCAAACACTCAAACCACTAAGCAATGTTTTAAAAAGACCAACAATGTTCTCAATTGGTCTATTTTTTAGGGAGCTGTTGTTTCAAAAAACAAACCTTTTAATGTTCTTGGATACATCAACAACGACAAATCTTTGTATTCAAATAATTATCAAAAAGTTTTCAAACCATTTTCATGCTGTTATTATGTTCTCCCTACAGAATTTTCAAGACTATTTTAATCACAAGGATATTTCAAAAAGTAAGTGTTCATTAGTTAAAATAAAGGGAGAAAATGTAATTAAATATGATCTCATCGACTCAATGTGCTGAACAGGTAGAAAAGGTTTTATGGCTTTGATCTATATAACCATACAAATCTACATCTTTAATTTAACCGTCGAGTCTGATGGTCATAAGGTGGTTGGTAGGAATCAATCTATGATCAACCAGACGGGATCTACCCAAAGGATAATCCAAAGTTAGAAAATCGCAGTCTGTAGGTATGATTGAGATGAAGTTTATGGGAATATAATGCCGACTATGATTGAGCTAACACTGTTTTGTACAATCGTAACAAACAAGGTGTTAGTAATGACGTCTTGGTAAGCATTGAAGGCGTTGAAGAATGAAAAAGAAATGTATGGATAAAGGGTCTAAACCGGGTTAATACATATGTTGTCAGAATACACAAGTTGTTTGCTGACATTGGAAAACGACATCATGGACCCAGTGATACAATGCACAACCTTCCCACCATTCGGGTTTTCTCCAACAGAATTGTCTTAATTTGTCACGGAGATACACACGTTATCTATTGACATCTCACTCCGAGATTGTTGATATTGAATAGGTGGCAATCTGCTCCAGCCTCCGAGTACTAAAACCAAAATGCACTAATCGAGTCTAGAGCAAGAAGATCAATCAAAATCTTTGGCTTAGACTCGATTAGTGCATTTTGGTTTTAGTACTCAGAGGCTGGAGCATATTGGCCACCTCTCAAATATCAAACAATCTTCGGGAGTGAGATCGTCAAAGATACGTGGCTGTATTCCGTGAACAAATGAGACAAGTTTCTGTTGAGAGAAACCCGAATGGTGGGAAGGGTTGTGCATTGCATCACTGGGTCCATGATGTCGTTTTCAATGTCAGCAATCAACTTGTGATTCTGACAACATATGTTATTAACCGGTTTTTGCCTTAAGTATGTGGGAGGGCTTTCTTTTCTTTAGACCCTTTATCACATTACATTTCTTTTTCATTCTTCATACGCATTCAATGCTTACCAGGACGTCATTACTAAACACCTTGTTGTGATTGTTCAGTGTTACGCTCACATCTAGTCGCATTATTAACATATACATTCATCTTCAATCATAATAAGGTTGCTATTTCTACTTTGGATTATCTATGGGTAGATCCTCCGGTTTGGTTGATCATAGGATTGATTTCCTAAACTAACAACCTTATGTCTTCAGACTGTCGTGAAATTAAGTGTTGTTGCGGTTAAAGATCAACTCATAAAACCTTTTCTTACTTTCAGCACATTGAGTCGATGAGATCATATTTTAATATAACATTTTCTCCCTTTATTTTAAATAATGACACTTACTTTTTGAAAATACCTGTGATTAAAATATGTCTTGGAAAAATTTCTGTGGGAGATGAATATTATCAGCATGAATGGTTTGGAACTTTTGTTTATGTTTTGAATACATTAAGAGTTGTTCGTTGTTTGGAAGTATCCAAGAACATTAAAAGGTTGTTTTTTGGAAAAACTCCCAATTGAATTAATTGGACCAATTGAGAAATTGTTGTCTTTTGACAAATTGTGAGGGTGGAGTGTTGAAAAAACACAATATTGGAAAATTATGAATTGTCATCGAGAAATTCTTGAAAATTATGTTCAAATTTTTAAAAAACCAGATGTTAGAGGAATCTTCTCTTCTACGCGTAAGGGATAAGCGCACTGAAACGTTTACCTATCCTTTTTCTTGAGCTAAAAACATTGAATGTTCTTGTAAGAAATTGCTCCAAGTCCGAGAGAAACGTTAATTTTTCTCATTGTGGGTATGTTATAATTAAAACCTTCCTTTATTTGAAGTCCGGGTTTAGGTTACTGACATCTTAGCACCATAAGCCATCTAGAAATTTAGAAATGGACATGTTTTGAAACTATTTGCAACTCTCGTCGAACTTCAATTTTTACTCACCGTGTTAATGTTAATCGACATTTTAAGCCCGTAATTCGTTATCGCTATTCCAAAGACATGTCGAGAAGAATCTTTTAGAAATTTTTTTGATTTTCTTAATTTTGTATTTTCTTTTTGAAGTTTTTTTATTTTTTTGTATTTTGCTTTTCTCAAAATGTTGGAAATTGGTGATGTTTATGATGATATCAAGCTAGACTTATTGTCAGAACCTTCCAATTCCGCTGGGAGTCAAACATTCTCTTACCATCCTTTGACAAGATACTTAAACCGATCACTCAGTAAGGGATTTCGTAACATGTCTGTAATTGGTATTCAGTTCTGCAAATATAATTCACATCTTATACCATTTTCAACTTGTTCCTTTATGAAGTGATAACGGTAAGGATGTGCTTTTTCTTTGAATGCTGCACGGGGTTGCATGTGATTTGCTGTATGGCTGATGAGACGTAGACAATACAACGGTATTTTGTTGTAGTTGAAGCATTAATCTTGAAGTTGTGTCCTGTACCCCATTACTTGTGCACAACTTGCAGATAACGCCAGTACTCCGCCTCTGCTGAAGAATTGCAGTGCAGTTTTTGTTTCTTTGACATCCAGCTTACAAGTTTGATCCCCAAGGAACTGTATCCCCCCAGAAGTGCTTTTCCACCTCACTTTTCTCTGAGTATCAAGGCAATCGGCAATGTTCAGGTATGAAAATGCTGTTAGTTCAAAGCCAGAATCCTTTGGATACCAGAGTCCCATGTTAATGGTACCTTTTAGGTATTTAAAGATTCTTTTAACCTCCTTGAGGTGCTTTTGAGTTGGTCGTGCTTGATAACGCGCACAATAGCATACTGCTTGCACTAAGTCTGGTCTACTAGATGTCAAGTACATGAGTGACCCGATTTTTACTTCGATACTCAGAATTGATTCTAAGGGTTCTCCACTCAAGTTTAACATCTAGTTGGGTTTTGTAGCCAATGGTGTACCCAATGGAGTGACCAATTGTCCTTATTATGCTTTTTCAGAATTTCTAATGCGTAAATTGGCTGATTTGATTTTAAAAAAATACCTTTTGGGGACTGGTGGATCTGTATAGTCTAAAAAAAAGAACTTCATCTCCTCCCAATATTATGGACATTTTCAAATCGGAATGTGCATTAACTTTCAAATCTTTTTGAAGTATTTAGGGTTTGTAGAACAAAATATGTCATCTTTACTAACGTAAATGGCACTAGTAGATTTTCCCCCGTATTTTATCTTGAATAAAGTTGGGTCAATTGTACTTTAGTAAAGCCTTTGTACATCAGGGAAGTTTGATAGTTCATCGACCAGGCTCTTGGAAAGCTTGCTTTAATTCCATACAAAGCTTTCATTAGAAGGATAGAACTTTTTTGGCATGTCTGGATCATGAACACTTCTGGTTATGAGCAACGAAACCTCTTCCTTCAGTGGACCGGTAAGAAATGCCGATTTTCACGTCCATCTGATAGATTGGAAAAGAACTTGTGTGCTGAGTTTGTGGGCAACGAAAATCCGAACAGCTTCCAAGCGAGCATTAGCAACTGGTGCAAATGATTTCTTTGAAATATTAACCTTTCCTGAGATAAACCTTTAGCTACAAGTCGTGATTTGTTGCGATTTACTGTATGATCTCATCCTTTTTGTTCTTCCATAACACACTTTAGATTAATAACCATTTGCCAAATGGTTTGTCGACGTTGATTCCTAGATTTTAGTCTTGTCGAACTGGATGAGTTCAACTGCATTGCTTCGATCCATGCAGAATCAGCCATTGCCTCCTTAATGTTCTTCGCGTTAACAATACTCACGGTGAGCGCGCAACATACACATTTCAGATCTATGGCAAGCTGTCGTCTGTTTGTACTGGCATGTTGGATTTCACGAACTTGTTTTAATGGTTATCGATCTCTGGTAATCGGTAATCATGACTTTGTGGTTGAAATGAACGCCAGCGGTATTATCAATGTTGAGTGAGGAAGACTACCAATTTCTTGTACCCGGTACAAAAAGGATTGAGAATTCAGCTTCTTGAAATGATGCTTTCGGGCTTGTTCATTGTTGTTGTCCTAAACAGACCGTTTAATATATGATGTGCTGGATTGTATTATTTCTTAAGTAAAAGGACTTGAAAGAGAAATTCAAACCCTTGTTGTGACGAATCTGTCTTTTTGCTGTAGCGAACAACATTTTGTCTTGGGGAAACGGGGTCAAGAGTTGTCATAATATGACGCCTTTGTTCCTTGAGAACTGAGGCCTGAAGAGACATTTTCAACAGGACAATCTCTCTGGTCGTTTTGGTGCGAGGTCCTGAACTGTTGTGATCAGACTTCATTTGAACATGATGGAACGGAGGCCTGAAGTGTTATTTTCGCAGACGCCATTTGTCCATCTTCAGATCAAAATTCCTTGAAAGCCCTTGTTTTCTGAAGATATCTGTCTTTTCCGAAAACCAAACTCTTAAGTCCTTCCTTTATAGGATTTGAACGATTGTACCTTTGTACTTAAGAGAGTACCTTGCACTAACATCACAGGCTTGTTCGCTTTCACATTGGTTATTGATATCTTCTTTTGAACCGTTTGGGGTTTCACTGTCAACCTTTATTGTGCTAGAGGTGAATATCTTTCCGGTTGGAACCCATCTAAGATAAACAGTCTTGAGAATTCTACCTGTTGGTTGCCACCTAAGACATTATCTTAGGACTTGTTGTTGTCTCATGCTACAGTGGAAGTCACTTTTTATGAAAACCTATGTCCGGTTGGGATCTGTTATTTGGTTTAGTTGCAACCCTTATTTGCTCTATGGTTTTTTTTCTGTTCGTTGTCTTATTGGATGGAACCTTAGCACGCGAGTTGACTTCTTTCAGGAATTTTGTAACACAAGAATTATGATTTGCATTAAAGACACATTTCTGACATGTCGAGCAAACAAAATGTTTGGAGTCAGAAAAATTTCTAGAGTTCCTAGAGTGTTCTTGTGTCTTTTTCTTGGCCTCCTCTAGGTAAGTGATTTATGAACATGTCGTTTGAGCTATCCTTAGATGAGGCTGTTGCAATTGCATGTTATGAGGTTTTGTAATTTTCTCTTCTCGTAGGAATATAATGTGTAGTGACTGGTTTTGACAAATCGTTACTCACATCAACTTGGGAGGCAAACCGTTCTTTTGAAATTTTGGGTCGTTCAGATTTAAACGCAGTCGGTTGTCTAACAACGAACTGGTTTCTATGTGGTTGTAAAACTGGTTTCCCCAAGATTGATGGTTTTGCAAACTTAGTATTCACACTATTTCCTGTTAGGTTCTCTTTAACTCTTTTTTTAATGCTGCTGATTGCAAACCCTTTTTCTGTATATGAGCTAGTTACATCAACTTTTTTTCATTTGACTTTTTGTTCAGTTTGGCATCTAAAGAGTCATTCTAGTCTTTGGTCTGAACTCGTGTCCTTTTGATAGAATCAAAAAGTCTGTTTCAAGTGCTCTTTTTCCTTATGTAACTGCTCATTCTCTGCAAGTAATTTAGCCACACTATGTTCCAATTCGATGTTTATTGTTTCAGTTACATCGATGTCATTTTTAACTTTGGCTTCATTACTTTTCTCATTTAAAAATTGACTATGTTGCCCTGATTTTAAAACATTGTTTTCCATTTGTAGTTCAAGATTAATACAATGTGTTTCGAGTTTTGCAAAATCTTTTTGAAACTGGGCAACAGTCTTTTTGAGACATACATTTTCAGACTCGAGTAATTGATTTGAGAGTTCAGTTGTCGTGTTATCAGTTAATTTAGCAGGCAAAGGACGTGTGTCATAACATTGATCAGCATTCTGGTCAACCTCTCCTTCATTATTGGATTCAGGTTGCTCAGTATGCTGTTGTCCTGTAGCAGATACATTATCATCAGCAGTCATTTGTACCTCAGCCATTGGCTCTTCATCATATATGGGTCTGATGTCCGCATCATTCCTTGATCTGCTGCTTGTATCCTGCTTTTGTGATTCTGTCCCATTGCTTTCAATGGTTATATTGAAAATAGATACACAATGCTTTACATCGAATCAACCTTTCTTTGTCGTCAGGGTTAGGCCTTTCAATTCACCTTGCGTCATACTCCCATTTTTGCAGTGCTCTTTCATTCATCGACTTTTTGACAATATTCCATGAATCCACCAGTCTCACAGAAATTTGGAATATCAAAGGTTTTGAGTGTTTTGTTGACAAGTTGTTGCGTGTCATTACCAGATATTCATCATTCAATCATAGATCCGTGAGTTGATGAACATTTGAAAACTGTGTCTAGAGTACTTTAAAAGAAAGCCATGGATCCAATCTCTTGAAATTTCGGTTGTATTGTTATAAAGTCGCTTTGAAGGTTGTTCCAAATGTTTAGACAACGTTTTGCCTGTAAAAGTCTAAAACTCTTGACAAAGAGTGTTGCAAACGCTTTGCGTTCGATCCATTCTCGGATTCGAATTCCTTTTAAGTCGTTGTTTGAAGACGCTTGAGAGTTTGGATTGAAGTCGTTGGAAAGAGACAATGCAAACTTTCTTTGATTTGTCTTGAATTTGTTGCATTTTGTTGTTGTTATGATTCCGAACACGCAAGATAGGTATTTTCTTTTCCATATTTATCGTGAGTTGTAAAGTGAAAGTTGGTGAATCTTAAGGGTTATGATGTGATTGAAATTGTGGTTGTATGCAATTCAAGATTCACGGGATTTACTCGTATATGAATCAAAAACGAACAATATGATTAACGGATTTTTACAGATCACTAGATAACCGTGAATGAATGATCGTTGGTAGTTAATGGTTTGTTTGTTGTGAATGATTTGTGCACTTTAAGTCCTTCTCGATGGTTTTGGTTTTGGTTTGTTTGGAATTCGGCGCAGTTGGATTATGAAAAAAAATTATTTTTACCCTATTACAAAATCTATATATGATGTAAATTATAGCTAAAATCGCTATGAATTTTTTTTTTTTACTTAAAAAAAATGTCGCTTAAAGTGTTTTTTTTAAAGTTAAATCATAAACGCAACGAATTTAAGCAAAAACGCAAGATCTTTAACAAAACGCAGTGACTTATTGAACTCAAAACGCAATGACCATTTAATCAAAACTCAGCTTGAGATTTTGGTTCAAAACGCAGCTTGAGATTTGGATCAAAACGCCGCTGTTGAGATATAGTCAAAACGCAACAAAATAATAAAAATTGGGCGAGTTTCCTTTAGTCAATACGGCAATGATGTATTTCAAAACGCAACTGCAATCAAAAGCAATGACCAAAACGCAATCAATGAGCAAAACACAACCAAGATCAAAACGCAAACAGTGATCAAAAGCAACAATGATTCAAAACGAACCAAGATCAAAACGAACCCATCTGATCAAAAAAGCAACAAATGATCAAAACGCAACCAAGAACTTTGCCAGAGAGTCAACGAAACGACGAAACAATACGACAATTCTCCACCAAAAAATCGCTAAAATTACCCTTTTGAACCTTTTAATTGATTTCTATTGCACAATTAGTTACCCTTATGCCTAGATCTTGTTAAATAACATAACATTTACATCTAAGCACAAAATCGGGTTTGATTTTTTTTTTGACTTCAAATGACACACGAATTTGATCTTGTTGAACCACAAGAATCAACCACGAATCCACACGTAGCTCTGATGCCAATTGTAGGAACCCGATTTACACTTTCACTTCATATTACGAACCACGAATCGAACCAAGAAAAGAGATAAAGAAAGATTGAGTTGTTTTAGAGAGAGAAAGAAGAGAGAGGTTAGAGAGAATGAGAAAAAGAAGAATTTTTATATAATGAAACAACTAGCTTTTTATAAAGAAGAAAAAGCTTATATACCCCGTCACGTTAAAGGTACACGCGGGATATTTAACTAGGACCCGGGCTCGGGTTTTGCTTGAGATTAAACCCGAAACATATACAATATTAGATTAACTATCGAGCCCGATTCCCGATACTTTCCTATTACAACGTTAACTAATTAATTGACCGAGACTAACATACATAATGAACGAACTTCATGTTCGACTCAATATTTTGAGGCTAACAAACTGAAATTGCAGCCCCTAATATCACGTCAAAGCCGCAAAATGACAGCTGAAATTGCACTGAAGTTGCAGCCCCTAATAGCACTTTAAATGACTGTTGAAGTTACTGAAATTGCAGCCCCTAATATAGTCATAGAACATAGACATCTTTTTCTATAAGGGCAGTAATACCCAACTCCTAACAATAAGCAAATTGTTTCTATCCAAATACTCACAATATGTATCGGAAAGTTATAAATGACTCAAAATACACTCCCAAACATCCCCTATATTGTATTTGTTGATAAATCAACTAAGGACAATAACTAACATCGCAATAAATTCCGTAAACATATATTTGATGAAACAGAGAAAAGAAGTATAAAATATTTAGTTTTCTTACAAAAAAAGTGATGCAACTAATGATATAAGCCGCTCTTCAATTTCATCTTTGCTCTTTTTAGTTGTTTTTGGTTTTGATGGAATCTGAGATAGAATACACCTGGATGATAAACATTTGATTGACTAAACATGATGAATTCAAATGTATATGACTAACAATAAGTATTAGCCTATTATTACGTTACCAAAATTCTTTTGTTCCCAATAAAATTAGTTTTTGATTTATAGATGAGGGCAACATTTGTAAGCGCAACATTTAGAATATTACACATGATTTTTTAAGATATTAAATGAGCTTCATACCATCGTCCGTTTCTTTATGCATTAGAACATCATTTCTGCAAGTATTTCCGCGTTGATAAGCTATGGAGACACTTAAAGATCTTGATTGTCACACTATTTTTAATAAGGCATTCTCGATTCACTTTAACATTTGGAAGTCATATTTTTACACAGCCATAAGAACTAAAACAAATATAGCTGCACATCGAATAAGACACTCATGATGCCTCAAAAACACCTTATCTTCAAAATATATAAAGTCGATTTATTTATAACAAAACTACCTCATAGACAGGCCTACTTTCGGCTCCTAGATGAAGAAAAGCATTCGCATCCGGAAACATGTACAACCCAAACGTGAAAAGCGGATTCTAAGGATGTCAAAAAGGTTCTCAAATACTTGTAACTAAATAGTTATCAGATGATGAAAGGACATGTTAAATAAAGGGATTTAGGTTCTTTTGTACACTCAATTTAAGTGTAACTTCAACTCATTCTGGTTCATGTTTTCTTATATATCATATTATGAGTGTTGGTTTTCAAATTATAAAACGCCACTATCTATTAATACCTGTAGCGCGAGATTTAGTCCACCATTTTCATCCTCATCAAAATACAAAACCTACAAACATAATAGGCCAGAGGGTTAGTCTATAAATCCTCCTACCTGTAAATAAAAGCAGTAAGATACCATTAAGCTAGAAGCTATCATATTTAATCTCTGAACTCGTAACCTATTATTGAAGGCAATAAATTAGCGAAAAAAGCCTACTAATCAGAACATAAAAACCAAAAGCCCTAATTCTTTTTACACGAATTTGAAACACCGATTTATGCAACAATCTAAAACCCAAAATCAATCGACAATGAAAGTAATGTAAAAAAAAGTGTAACTAATTAATACAGATAAATTAGGGAAAAAAACCTACCTGATGAATTTTTTGTTTGCTATTGAACTATTGTAGCTTCCTAACATTCATGATAATTCATAAAAGCTTTCCTGAAAAATTCACACGAAACCACCAAAAAAATATTAGAGTATAATTAAAACGAGCATTGTTTTGATCTCACTCTGTGTTGGGAAGGGAGTTTGGGGATGAATCGATTATGGGTGTTTTCTTATTTTAGAGTGTGTGTGTTTTTTGGGCAGATATCCTTAAGAAATGACTCAACATTAAATATTAGGGAGGCCTTTGGTTTTCTTAAGAGGAAGATGATGAGATGCTAGAATGAGTTTAGGGATAAACATCTTTTGTTTTGAATCATTAATACTACACATTAAATATAGGAAACTCAATTTTATAGTATATAAGATTTATAAATACAAAAGAAAGGGAAAAGGGCGGGCGGGGGGGGGGGGGGGGGAGGGGGGGGGGGAAAAGGATTATTAACCTAAATTTTTAACTATTATTGTAACATTACTTTAATCTTCAAGCTACTCCATTCGTTCTAAAATTATTGTCCACAGACAAGAACAAACAATTTAAAAAAAATGACATTTATTACTGTTAATGATTCTTACTTTTCTTTTAACAAAAATAACATCTTTACCATTTAGCTAATTAATTTAAAATTTCTTCTATTGTTTGTAATAATTAACTCAATGTTGCAGGATAATATGGTAAACTCAAACTAAATTCCTTAGTTATTTTTGAAAGTGGACAATTATTTTAAGACAATCCAAAATGAAATAGTGAATAATAATTTTGAGACGGAGATAGTAATACCTTATAACAAATTTGTATTAAAAACTTACATGATGGCCGGTAGATTATATATAGTTCATTAAAAATATGTTTGATTGGGTATTTTCTTGATTTTACACACATTTTTGTCAGAAGACTTTTTAAAAGCAGTCATTTTTCTCGATTAAGAGTTGCTAAACAATTTTATACCCTATTTCATGTATCCTAATCCGACAATATTGGGTATCGGTTTTGTTACTTCTTGTTTTCTATGGTACTACTAGTTTTAATATCTGTGTACTTACGAAGTTTAGACATTAAATTGTAATTTAGTGTTAATTTTGCAAGTGTTGTTATTTTTTTTTTCGTATTTGCAAATTGAAAGTCTTGTTTACCATTATTTAAGTAATTACGAATGCGAGTTTCTCTTAATTTAAACAATTGTAACAGTTATAATAAATGTTACGTACCATATTAAACAATAAATGTTAATCCTCATGTTTGTCAATTACATTGTTGTGTGTTAATAAGCCGTATTTAATATTAAAACCCGTGTACGTATGCGATAAACTTATAAAATAAAATAACAATGAGTCATTATTGAACGGATATAGTAACAATCATTTTTTTGAGGGATATTCTTACTTAAACTTATAAAGTTCGTATACATACAACATTGTGTATTTATTTACATATACAATAATTCGTGCTTTCATTTTGATATTAATGATCTTGTGCATATATATGTTGTATTTTTAAAATATAAAGTCTAAGGGTATAAAGTCTAAAAGGTTATTTGCTTATTTTTTGAAGTTATTAAAAAACATGAAAACTTATAAATTTATAAGGGTTTTGCTAATGGCAGCCCTTAGGGTTGTCGTTAAGAGAATGAATTTTATTACAAAGCTATCTATGAATCATTATGATTGGATGTCAATTCCGAGAAATATGGATACAATCCCTAAAAATCCGGATGCACAACAAACATTTGATTTTGATTGGATGATTTCATTTATTACATGAAATTGTAGTAAAAAGATTCCTCTTAACGAAACATATAGGGCTTGATAGTCATTAGCAAAACCCAATTTATAATTAGCTCTATATAATTTATTTAAAATTCAACCACTAAAGTTAATTTAATTAGCTTCTCTATTTTTAAGTTTTTGTTTTCACAAATTTGACACATATATTTTTATGTGTTTTTTTTCTTCACCAAATTCTTCTATCAAAATTTTCAATTTTGATCAAATTGGATTTAATTTTGACTTTTTTAACCCATCAGATCACACGATTTTGGCTACGTGTTAAAATCAAGCATTTTGATTGATCCAATTTTTTTCTATAAAGGTAAATTTAATAAAAGAATTTGAAATAATGTAATTCTTTTATTATATAAATTTTTTTGCATGATATCTTTGACATTGCTATTTTATCTCTTTTCGTACTTTATAATGTGTGCCTTATCATTTTAGTATTATGATCATTTACCATGCAATAGGTACACAATCCTTTTGTATTATATATACTTCACATTAACGAAAGAAAATTACAAGTCACTTGTAAATTGTAAGCCATTTTGATGATGTAGATGTTTAGGAGAAATTGTATTAATTGGCTTATGATTGATTGGGAAGATCTTTTTTATAGTTGACTTTTAGGGTAATAGTTAGACTTTAATAAAGTTAAAGGGCCCAGGTCATGTTGAAAACCCAAAAGTTGTAAAAGAGGCCTATATATCTATTCATTAATCCTGCGTTGCTACATGTAACCTAGCAAACGCGGTGCTCCATAACTTTAAATCTTAGCCGTCGGTCTATTTTACACGCTTAATCTTACATCATTTGTACCCACTTTGACGTCATAATTATGCCTGAATATCTTTTTTTACCCACTCCAACTACTGATGAATTTGGTGGGTAACAATTTACGGCCCTTAATTTACTTTTGAGTTTACTTTTTGGCTGATTGTGTGACATTAATGTTTTTAGGTTTTAAATCACCAAAATACCAATGAACTTTCTTGTTTTGATACGTGATGTATAAAAACGAGTATATTGGCCCGCGTATCGTCCCCCCCCCCCCCCCCCCCCCCTCCCCCCCCCCCCCCCAGGGCGGTATGAATGAGGTTTGAATGTTTAATACATATAAATGTAAATTGAATAGAAGAAAAAACAAAAGAATTTCTTATCAACTTCTTAGACACTTTAATATCCGCAACATGTTTCCGCCTCCATTTATGCTACCTCATCAAGATCCCTTGAACCGAAGATGGAAATCTGTTTAAGAGGAGTGGGTTAAGCAAAATCTGATTACATCACTAACGGCCGATGGGTTAGGGTCATGGTGTGTTTTACTAAAAATGCAAAACATAAATGTAAAACTTAAATAATAAATTATATAACAGAAAAATAAGCTGAATATAAGCCGAAATAAACGGGCTTATGAAAGATAAATCGAAAATATATAAGCTAATAAGCGACAACGGGCTTATGAGGTTTAGGGGTCTTTGTTTCGGCTTATATAGCAAGCTTATGAGGTTTTTAACTTATGTTTCATGGGTGAGGTTACCTGGATAGGTGGCGAGTTCTTATCGGTGAAGCTAAGACACCTTCGAGAGATATAGTTGTAGCTCTTGATGAAACGGGCAAGTGATCGAAGCACAAAACATATCCAAAGAAAGCGGTAGCTTGTATCAATCAGTCTTCATCCTTGCAAGCTCAGTTTCTTATAGAATTCCACAACCATGGTAAACATAATCATCATTCACGTTTCAATTATAGCCTCCAAACCCTAGCTTCTCTACACTAAATGGCCTGCCATGTAAGGCCTTAGGATGGGCCATTTCGGGCTTTTACATTACATGCCTATTTACAACTAAAAACATGTACAAACTATCTATTTAACGTATACACTTTTTCGTACATCTTCGAGTGACCGAAACTTCATTGTTAGACGGAATTTTGTATCTCTAACAATAACCAAAGAAAATCAAACCGACCCAAGATTGTAACCTTGGCTCTGTTACCAATTGAAGAAACTAAAGAATCATTGATCCGATGGTCGGGGAGACTCAAACCACAAGATAGCCATGTTTTCGTGAGAGAGAGTAAAGAGAGAAACAAAAGTGTAAAATAAGATGAAAAGGAAAAATAATAAAAGAGTCTCAACCCCTCCATGGAAGCCATGGAGGGATATTTATAATCCATACGCTTCTAAACTATACATAATTCCCTATTATAGTCCTTGCGTGTGTGACTATGATAAGCTATGGTAATTCCGTAATGTCATCAGGTAAAATGGATTTCTAACAGAAAGAAACAGACTCGATGGAGAAGTTAACGAGGCAATAATTGAAAGAAGTTGTCTCAAGGCATGGAGTTCCAGTTTCGATCATCTCTAATCGTCATAGCAGATTTACCTCTCATTTCTGGTTGTCACTTCAGAAAGCATTGGGAACGCAATTGGATATGAGCACCGCTTATCACCCGCAAACGGATGGTCAGAGCGAAAGGACCATCTAGACATTAAAAGACATGTTGCGTGCTTGTGTGATTAATTTTAGAAAGGGCTGAGATAGACACCTACCCTTGGTGGAATTCTCATACAACAACAATTATCACACTAGCATCAAGACAGCACCGTTCGAGGCATTATATGGTCGGAAGTGTCGATCGCCTGTTTGCTGGGCTGAGGTTGGGGAAAGCCAACTCACAGGTTCAAAGATCATCCACCAGACAACCGAAAAGATCATCCAAATCGAAAGTCGTATTCAAGCTGCATATGATAGATAAAAGAGATATGCCGACAAGAGACGTAAGCCTTTGGAGTTCCAAGTTGGGGATAAGGCCATGCTAAAGGTTTCACCATGGAAAAAGGGTGATATGCTTTGACAAACGAGGAAAGTTGAACCCACGTTATAATGGACCTTTCAAGATTCTTGCCAAGGTTGGAACCATTGCATATCGACTCGAACTTCCAGAGCAACTCGGCCGAGTCCATAGTACCTTCCACGTGTCAAATCTGAAGAAGTGTTTATCCGACAAAACACTTGTTATCCCGTTGGATGAAATCCAAATTGATGACAAGCTTCATTTCGTCGAAGAACCCATTAAAATCATGGACCGTGAGGTCAAAAGTTTAAAGCAGAGTCGTATTCCCACCGTCAAGGTTTGTTGGAATTCGAGGAGAGGTCCCGAGTTCACCTGGGAACGTGAAGACCAGTTTCAAAATAAATACCCATATCTGTTTTCAAAATCCTTATCTGCACCGAATAGCACGTCTTGAGCTTTGCGGACAAAGCTCTTCTAACGGGGAAAGGATGTAACACCCCGTAAAATTTTCCAATTTATTTTCGTTGACTTTCGTGCATTAGTTGACTTCTAATAATTACGTGTTAATTATTGTGCTTAACCGGGAAATTTCCCCGTGCGTAACTAAGAATCGTTACCGAATGCGTTCCGACTTGCTATTTAATGCAATCTTTCGACAGATGTCGCGTTTTTACGTTTCGGATAGATGTTCAAATTTTCATAATATCATTTTAAGTATTGCGTGTTTTTTAGTTTTGCGTAAACCGTAAACGACGTTTAAAAATATCATAAGTATGAAATAAATATCTAAGGGTCTTAGGATTCCATATGGCATGATCAAAAGTTTCAACCTCCCCCTTTTTGTCTTTCTTGTCGACGCCACCACCCACAACCCTAACATTCACCCTAAAGTTTTGCTACCATGTCCCCTAGATATTTTTATATCCTAGGATTCCTATTTTTGATTCATGATATATTGTCTACATACACTTCATTCATCTATTCACCTTAAAACATTTTCTCACTCTAGAAAAACACACAACAAAAATATCTCTCCTTCTCCCCTTTTCTTGTTCGTTCGACGCCAAAGACACACACACACACACATTTTTTCACCTTTTGATCAAAAGTTTGAAGCTGGAGTTTATTCGAGGTTGATTCGTATAGTTACTTGGGGTATTTTAAGTATCATCCGGGTTGTTCGTTAGCTTCTAATCACCTCTTAATCCATCATCTTTGCAAGTTCATCTTTTTTACATTTCTCTTGTACTTCCTTGATCCTTACCATATGAATAAGCTAGTTGTACAAGTCGTTTTATAAAAATCAAAGCTTTAAAAATTTACAAAACCTTAAAAGGTTTTGTATATGTTTCAAAAATTTATAAAAAGAAATAAGGGAAAGTGCAGTTGAGTTGTTGTGGTTACTTTGTCAAAAATAAATATTTTCCAAAAGTGCTTATTACTTATTTTGGCTTATTGATAAGCTCGAATGGCTTATTTGAGCTTATATGCGTGACGAACCAACAAAAAAACCATAAAGGTTTGAACTTTAAGCTTATCCAAGCTTCATCTTATTTTCTTAGCTTATTTTCATGGATTATTTGATAAATACTAAGGTTTTGAGCTTAACGGGATTAATAAATAAGCCCCATGCTTGTTTGGTTGGCTTTGGTGGGTCTCGGCCCAACACCAAGCCCAAGCCGTGAGCAATAAGCTCACGACATGGCTTATTTGAGTAGCTTATTCATAGCTTATTTGATAAGCTATGTACTTATTTGCTTAATCGCTTGCTTATTGGACTAGTTTTGGACTTATTACATTTTGGGTCCTTTATTTAGGCTTATTGGGCCTAAAAGCCCAATAAGGGTCCGTTGGGTTTCAACTTATTTCATTAAGGGCTTCTTGCTTATTTTTACACTTATAAGATGACGTATAAATATTATAACTTATTTACGTATATAACACATTTATATATTCAGCATTTTAACTATATAGACTTGTTGTAGAAAATAAATTGTTGGGATGAGTTTTGAATGAAACATATAGATTTGGCGTTAGTCGGGAAATGTGGATTATAGTTTGAAAGTGGGTTTTGGATAAAGTCTAAGACTTTGGAAAACGGATATAAACGAACGGGTAATGCCGAAATTTTATAAAATCTTTACACTTAAAAAAATTTGTAAAACATATTTTCTTATAAACCCGACAAAAGGATGAAAATAAATAATTATTATACTTAAACTTGCTACATAAACTAAACTACCTACTTTTATATAAATCAATAAGTATTTTCCTTATTAACGACAAAATACAAAATAATAAATATTATTATTTTAATATCCGACTAAAAGACGAAAAATATATTTTTATAACTTTTATAAATATAGAACTTCTATTACCTATTACGTAAATTAAAAATGTGAAAGCATTCATATCAAGGATGTCTTAATTCATTATTTTTGGGTTACCGGGAAAACTGCCGAAACTTATTTACCCTTGTTTATTTTCCTAATATACGATATGTACTTATGCTAAGTGTCGTAATACGTTTTATCGAGTTAAAACCACTACAACCACCACACAGCCATTGTTACTAAAACTTTTCTCAAATCAATTGTATAACTACACTTAAGAACTTTAATGCATCTTCATGATTTCACGTCATATCAATTCTAAACCAAACCGTTATTTACTAGGTAGTGACTGGGCACAGTTGTGCAATACCGTGTGATCATTCATTTTTAGTTGCTTTACTTCACCCTTTACTGTGAGTTCATAGCTCTATACTTTTACCTACTTTTCTTATGTTTTCTAACTTTGGGGTGAGAACATTGTTTGTTTTTAAAACTAGACACAAGTGTTTTACGTTACTCTTACATGTATACGTGTTGCCTAAGTTTGCGTTTAAACCACTATTTGCCCGAACTATCGTGAATCGTTAGTCTCTTGACCGACCGTACTGGTTGAGTGAGCTCAAGTGAATAAATAGATCTATTGGGGCTAATAACCCCCATCCGGGTAAGTAAGGCTTACTTGTATCGGAGGGACCGAACAAACGGATCTATGTCATGTCGAATTTCATTTAGTGATCTTTGGTTTGGACACCCATTAGGGCATGTTTCAACTGGCATGATTATATGCTACATACTTATTGAGCCTCGGTATCATGAGCTTAGTGCAACGTAAACACTTTTTTATGTGATATTGCATCTGTTATAATAATCACATACGTTTTATAACTTGTGGTCCACACTATTGCGTTTCAATTTAAACCTGTGAATTCACCAACTTTCGTTGACGTTTTAAGCAATGTTTTCAGGTGCTTAGGTCGGATATTCGCGCAAGGTGCTACTTGAAGTCAAATTGCTATATGTGTCTACCATTTCCAAGACTTCTATTTAATCATGCTTGTTATTAATTTATCAAACTTTTATTTCGCTTTCGCAAATCTTTAAAACCTCTTTTGGATTGAATGTATAACTATCTATTTTATTAATGTAACAAGTATGAATTTCAAACGTACCCTTTAGAGGTCATTATTGTACCTTGTGTTTGTGATATCAATGACACGTCACGCCTCCGGTTATCTATTAGTGTGACATTTAGATGAATGTACAAAAACCGATGGAACTGAGCCTATGTCGTTCTATTGTAGTTTTCGTGCAAGGAATGCAGAGTCGAGTTCTGTTTATCTCGAAGGTCATTGCAGTTTTTTGAACTTGATATTCAATATGTTCATATGCATTCTAGATGCATATTTTTTTGCGTTTTTAACATTTTTTGTTCATGTAGAACAACAGACATGTGTGAAGCTTCTTCTTCCAGTTGTGAGTGACACAAAAGACCACCTCTGCAAAATTAGCAATGGTCACGGATGCAGCCTGGGTATAATTCATGAACTTGTAGGACGGCGTGTTATCGTTCATGGTCTTCCAGACGTTGTTGTAACCAACGGTGGTACAATACGCCAATTCGCAATGCAGGTGAGTATTGTTTGTGGTTCTCATTCGGTGTGTCATTGTTAATTCTGGAAACTGTTTTGCTTCTTTTTATTTGTCATTGTTAATGCTTCGTTACCCTTTTTTTTGGACAACGATAGACATGTTTGAGCCTTCTTCCAGTTGTGGGCGACACAAAAGGCCATTCCTGCAAAATCGGCACTGGATGCACTACCATAGAGATTAATGTTATGAAAAAAAGGATAGGATGCTTTCAAATTTTAACTGTTAAAACTTAGACGGTATGTCTCCTTTTCATTCAATCTGAAATATGACATAAACAATGTCTAGGCTATGTTGTAAAACTACTTATTTGCTAATTTATGCTCAAATAAGCATTTAAAAAATAAACATGTTGCCACCTCTCATGGGAAAAAGTACACTAGATAAGCAGTTAGAAATAAGCAGTTCCTAAAGCCATCTAATTTCTACTCTTTTATGTTGTATGGGAAATATGGGCTGATGTGGGATCTGGACAGACCTGAAGTTTTCTACCCACAGACGAGTGAGCTTGATTTTGTTTTGCAATGTGATACATTATAAAGAGAATTGAGGATGAGATGGCAAAAGGAGAAACGTTACAAGAGGTTCGATCAGATTCCCGTGTCAATAACTAGACATCGGCACTTTCATTAGACTTATGCTGTAAGTGCACTATTTCACTCAATCTAATTTTCAGTTTATTGAATTAAAAAAGAAAAAAAACACCCTCCAAGTCAAATGGGTTGTTAGGTACCTTAAAGTCTAGAGTATTGAAGAATGTAAGTACTTTTAAGGTTACCTTCTTTTATGGTGATCATAATCCATTTTTAAACACTTTCTTTAGGTCCTAAATTTCTAAATTATTCATAAGTTTTTGTACTGCGAGTAAGAATTTAGGAACTGATATATTAACAGTGAAATGATATCGTTTTTGGCGGCTTATACACGGCTTATACATACCTTATACAGATTATACACCGCTTATGGTGGATTAGTCTACTTTGTCAATTGCTTATAAATCTAAGCCTCTGCTTAAAACTAATAGTAGTTGCCTTATAAGTACTTTAAAATGAATTAAAAAGCCCAGATCATTGAGCATGCCATGTTCTGTCCAAACTCAAAACCAGAAGTGCAGGAAATAAAACCTTATACTGTAGACCTGTTTGAAGCCGTTGCGCATACCAGTAGTGCAGACTAGTTATCGAAACCAGTAGCGCAGTATGTGTTTATGTGTCTTACTTATGTATATCATAGAAATAAGGGGATATAAACATGTTAAATGATCAACCCAGATAAAGATTACGCTGTTTGGTCTCATACAATTCTCAAGTTTTTACCTTATTATTGGATTTTGATATATTTTAGTCCTACATATCAGATTTCAGCATAAATGCAAAATAATTTTTATCAGTACAATCGAAGAAACATAATCGTTAAATAATAAAGTGGAAAACCATAATTTTTAATGATGAGTTTGTTTGGACTTGCAGATATTTCTTACTACAATGCGAGCTATACAATCAGTTGTGTGCTATCTGTTTAAGGTAGATAATTCACTTTTGTAAAGCATTAACGTTCCTACTCAGCTTATGTTACCTGATCAAATGCTTACCGAATTTCGTTCTTTTCAGATTCTTTAGCCTTGTTGAAATGGTTCCAGTTATCGCATTGGCTAGTTTCGGTCTCTTTAACAGACGATTTCCCATGGTACGTCTTAGATTTTAGCTATATTGCCTATATGATTATGCTTCTTAGATTCAACAATTAAAACTTAGTCAAAAGATGATGTGAATTCTGATGTATATAAAGTGTGTAATTGAACTTCTCATAAATGTAATTTAGTCAACACACTATTATAACATTGTGAATGATTCTCTTTTGTTTGAAATTATTTGTGAACGATCATATCCCTTAGCACATTCGTAGCTAAATGTCCCGCATAAACAACATAGTCAAACGGAAATATGAGCCTAAACAACGACGACAAACACCCAAAGCCATATTGACGCCGACTTATAGCAACAACAACAACAACAATCACCACCGGTAAAAACGACAGCCACTAATCGTCCCGCAGCGGAGCGCGAGCCAACCTCCTCATTTATTTTATGTTCCAAGTGAATCACCTAGAAAGTAATATCTAAATCAATACCCAATTCCCAATCCGATCTAAACTTAAACCCATTTTGATAGTGAATTATTATTATTACTACTATGTATTAAAGCCCATTACACTTTAGGCAACATGATTTTATTTTATACTAAAAAGAAAAGTTCACCATTCATGAATGTTAAAAAAAAAGACAAAAAAAAAACAAAAAATACAAAACGCATCCTCAGAGTAGACAAAAAGTTATTAAAACAACTTTAAACTTTTACTTATCTACGACTTTTTTATATAACAAAATTTATTCATTAAATATGGATACGTATATCAAATATGAAACGTATATTTATTTATTCATTCGTAAAAAAATATGCCATTAAAAAGATCGTCGAATTGCGAACAAAACGAGCTCAATATTGCATTGCTTCTGGCATACCTACGATTTTATAAAAAATGTTAAAGCTTAAATATATATTTTTAAGAAACTTACGGAAATAGTCCCCGAGATTATCGGTTCGTTGCGAGGATAGTCCCAACGACTGACAAATAACACTTGAGGTGTCCGTTGCCAAATTAGTCTCGTGCGCAAATTACGAACCTTCTTCCAAATAATAAAGCAAACAATACCTTACAATTGGCTAAGCTTATATGATGGGCTTATGAGCTTATTAGCTTATATGTGTTAAATAAGCCGAAACTAAGTGTTTGGCTAAGCTTATATGACTGGGCTTATGAGCTTATATAAAAAGGTTTTGATAAGCCTAAACTTTGTGGCTTTTATAAGGAATGGTGAGCTTATATAAGAATATTATATAAAAAAACTTTTATACTCTCATTTAATAATTGCATTCATTTTATTTTTATGTACTTTTTTGTTATTTTACCTTATTAATTATATAAGTTAAATCAAACATTTAACAAGAGCTTATGAGCATATATATATATA